>VYZQ01066587.1:0-34674 GCA_013400655.1 Mystacornis crossleyi
GTGTCTGCTTAGGTATCATTTCTGTTCTTATCTTTTTGTAGAACTGTCGGACAATATCTTGACAGAAAAGCCTAAATTATTGAAGCAGAGCTAATAAAGTCAGCAATGAAAAGACAGAATATATGTCAGATCCAAATCAAAACTAAAACTTTACAAATAAAACATCATTTGAAGACAAATCTTAAAAGAGAATTATATTTCAGGACAGATATAATTAAAAGAGTTATATTAATGTAACACCACTAGATTTTTGTTTATTTCATTTGATTCACAGCCAGCTGTCAAGGCCAACTCCTGAGCTACGCAACAACATGCAGACAACGTAGCTTTGTCATTTCCCTTCCATTTTGTCCAAAGTAATTTTTCTGTGCACCTATATATTTAGCCAAGTCTTATCTCTCCAGTCCATCTTCAGACTCATCTTTAATATCCATTGTCAACAAAAAAGCAGTCTTAATCTCAAACAAATGGCAATGGGGGAACAGGGCAAGGAATCACACAAAAAAAGAATGGCCACAGGCCCTATTCCAGATAATACTGACAGGCTCACTGCAAGTCCTTCTGGTTCACTAAAACCTCAATATTATACAGAGGAGCCTCCTGCTCCTCTAATGCTGGCATTCCTGCCCTGGTCATTGCCACCTGGGCACAGTTCATCAAACAGACTCCTGAATGCTGCATTGACACGAGTAAAACTTTGACATTGTATCCACTTTTATCGAACAACTACAATGGGACTTAAAATGTCAAGGACCAAAGGCAATGACCAAATCCAGTAAGCATGAGGAACGTCATGTTTTTAGTACCCTAGGAGAGACAGCCACCAAAGTGTCCGTAACAGCCTGGCGAAATGCAGGTCTGCATAAAGAGTCTTGCTAGCTTCACGAGGCTACTGATATGATATTAATCCTTGTCCATGTTAAATATGGATATTTACACTTCTTGTTATGGCACCGGTCCATGTTTGCAATAATTTTTAAATTATTGGATAACGCTGATAAACAGATAAATGCCACTGCATCTGTTTACTGACACCTTTGGGTAATATGATGAATTTATTAAAATCAGAAAATATTGTTGGAGAAAGACCAAAAAGCAGAGGGATACTGCAATGGTACAGCAGTTATGCAGCACATGTACTTGAACATTTACCTGTGCACAGCTTTTATAGTCTCCCACTGACGCCCTTCTAAGTAGACTCAGCAATGCTCAGTCATGTTTCACAGGGCTTGTACTGCAAACCAGATTTCTCCCTCAGCTCCAGCTATCCAACTGATGAATGCCAGCTGCCTTTCATAGCTACCCTGGAACCACGATGGCAGTAAAGGCATATATGTCCCAGATGGTGTAATTTTTAATACAAGCTCCACCAGTAGAATTCCCTAGTAGGTAACAATAGCACCTTATCCAGGGAAAACAGCTTTTTATTGTGCAGCATATAAATCATGCCTCATACTCTGCTGGCACAAGAGCCAAAGCCAGCTTGCCTGGCAACCTCATGGTACGGGAGCAGTAACTTTGTGAGAAGTCCCACAGGGTGGTCGGTCTTCTTCAACCTCCATCACCTGACTGACCACATGTTAGCTGTCTCAGCAGCTGAGCACCATATGGAATGGTGATCTCAGCTTTGGGAGAGAGAGGACGTATAAAAAAATTATTTTTGTTTCATAAACATGGAAATTTCATGTTTTTTTAAGACATCTGAATTACTAATTCTGTGACCTTTTCAAAGGAACAGAGAGACATATTATGTAATATTTAACACACAAAAAAATCAGTAGACTAGAACAAACCACATCAAACTGAGCCAAATTCTAAATACAGCTGGTGCAGAGGAGAGATTAACAATTCCAGTATTGCACAGTGACTACAAAGGCAGTACCCACGCACATCATGCTACTCCTAGAGGTAACAGCTTCCAAATCTGATAGAAAAATAACTCCACATTTCCTTCTCTTGTATTTCTCCCTCAGGGTGCCTTGTTAGCGAATTTACTTGCCACTGTTTTGCAGCAATTCTCAGTATTAATCTGCTCAGTACCTTCTGGATTGTTCTCCCAGTCCAATGCTTTTGTCTAATCCTCTATCAAATGGATTAGACAGCTGAGCACCCCATGCTTTGAAGTTTTTTTTACAGTTCTGTAGTTTATGGAGTGCAAGACACAAACAGCCCACAAATCTACAATAATCCATAAGCACAAGAGAGATTGGGGAAAGGTTAAAAGCAGAAGGAGGTGGTGTGGTCAGCCTGGGAAATCTGAATCTAAACCACCTTGATTCCAATGGACAGCATTTTAAGCAATGAATATACTGGGGTCTGTCTTCACTGTCCTCACTGTCCTCACTTTCTTGTGAGATTATTAAGTGGCTCAAAAATACAATGGAAACCATATTATTTCCTACTCAAAGAGTTCATAATATCTTGTCTGTGAAACATTTAAAAGCAAGTGCAATGGCAGAAGTTCCTACAGGGCATATTATGCATGAGAAGTCAAAGTAGCACAACCCAATGAATTGTGAAACATGTTATTCCCTGTAAGTGTTAAGCATTTTTTTCCCAGTTGGCTCCTACCAGGAAAGGTGAAGTGGAACAGCTGGAGGATAATGAAACCAGCATGTGCCTAGTTTGTTTTGAGTCTAGCAACAAAATTGTCTAACCTGTGCAAGAGACTTACAGTGCCACCTGGATTTGATTTTACATTATAGTTCATTCCTTGAAACCTATTATCTCTGGGCACCATACCAAGAATGCTTTCACTTCTGAACATCCTTTAGATTGCAAGCATTATCTTTCCTCTGCTGCAACTCTGACATTTCTGTCTGTTTGTGTGTGTTGCTGTTTAGGGAGATTTTAAAAAACCCAACAAAACAAATCAAAGAACACTACACTTTATTGATGATAATAACTACAAGAGGGATTCAAAGGAACCTTCTTACATATCACCAAAATCCACTGGGATAGTGGTGACTGCAGTGTAACAGATACAAGTGCTTTGCAAGGGCTGGGGATCAACTCTTTAATTTTGCAGGCATTCTGAATCACTGGAATAACACTGATAATTAGATTAGTTTAAAGAAACAACAAAATGAATCAGAGTTATGAAGTCTACCTGATCCCCAAGACTCATCTTACAAAGCAGCGCTTAAAATGTCTCACAGCATGGTGTTGTTACCCTCCATCTTCATTTAAATATTTCTTGAACTATCACGACCAGAAGAAATTGGGATCCAATCACTGTTAAACAGCATTATCAAAAAAAAAAAAAAAAGATGAAAATCCAGCAAACTGGTTCATTGTTACAGAATGTCCAGATAAAACTAGGTGCAATCCCACCTTCTTGTCCACCTATCCATGGAACTGACAGACTCCTCCCTTCTCTCTGTGTTCTGCACTAGAATTCATCTCACTGTTAATTTCTGTGCTCAACTTTGAATTTTACCCATACTCCTTGAATTTCTAGTTAAATAAAGAGATGTGGAACAAACCCAGGCATTTTTATATTATCTATATATATAGTGTGGGATGACTGCATAAAAACAGATTTGATAGCACAGATACACCCATAATTATGCGTTGTTTGTAAAATGCTTTGAAAATATAATAAATTACATAAATGCTATGTCTTACGAAGTGCCATATATTTCTGCACACATATGGAAGGTGGGCTGAAGAATGTGGGTAGATGTTTGCAAGGAAAGAGTAGTTGGAATGGTGAGCATTATTACTGTGTTATGGTAGATATAAATATGCTAATAGTAGGAGATATATCAAATGTCTAATTTTATTTTCTTTTTCTCAAAAATGCTCAGTAAACATGAGGGAAACTTCAGGTAAGCAAAAATAAGTAACTATCAACTTTACCATCCACAATGCTCAGAGGGTCCTTTGGATTATCCTGGGAAGCAGATTTATGATTCAGCATCTCAGGCGTTGGCCTCAGCACTCCAGGCACAGGCCTTGGCTGGAGCAGCTTCCTCATTTTGAAATCTTCTGCTTTTCCTTTGGCAAAAGTTCCATCAAAAGGACTGACTTGTGTAGAGTACAATCTCTCAGCATAAACCTGAGACCCTTTAGTCCTGCTGGGAGGGCTCCTATCACTGCTCTGTGCGGACAGGTTCTGGGTGATGTAGGAGTGCAGTGCGGCCATCAGGCTCTTTCGGTCGAGCCCCATTCCCGACTCTGGTGAGAGCAGGTCTGGCTGGTGCTGGCTGAGGGTCCTCCCACGGGGATTCTCAGAGAACTCCTGATGGGATTTGGATGCATGGGCCAAAGGAGGCGATCGGTCTTTGGGGTTTTGCCTCGTGTAGTACCTCATAGGATCATTGGAGATGTAGCTCTAGAGAGAGCAGAAGGTGGAAAAAAGGAAAGGGGTCAGTAGTGCTTTGTAATTATTGTTGTGCCCGCATCTGAGGCATAACTGAGTGCTTTACCAACCAGGAAAACAGTCGGAACCTGTAATGCAAATGTCCACTGCAAACCTCAAACTGTTAAGTGTTCTTCAGAGGCACTATCACTTTTGTGCAAAAACCTAGTTTATTAACTTATTAAAAAGCAAGAGAAAGAGATTAGAGAAAGAATAATACAACCCAGTGTTAACTATGTATGCACTATTTGTATTCAGTCAAACAAAGAAAATTCAATAAATCCACTTTCCTTTTGGTTTTTACTTAACCTGTGAGAATAACTATTTTTCAGATTACCTACCAAAAGCTAGCATGCCAAACTAAAAATGTCATTTTTAAAAGAAGACCAAGTAAGTAAAGCAATTTTTTTGCATACATTAAATACTTTGTTCTATTTTAAATGAAATCGGTTTTTTCCACTAAATTAAATCCGTAATCAATATATCATCTGACAGTATGGAACAAAAAAGTATAAACAACCTTTAACTTGTGTTTTAATTAAATTATTATTTTCAGGAAAAACAACACAGCAAATTAAACAACGATGTTAAAAACATGTCAATCAACCTAAAACCACATTTTTACTGAAAAAGTGCTGGGGAATGAAGTGGAAAGGTGGGTTTGCAGTACAGTTTTCAATTTTTAGTTTCATATTTTCATGGACACACCAGACAGAAATTCTTTTTACTATGATTTATTCCTAGAGAAATTTTTGCTGTGATCACAACCTGAAGGCAGGACATTTTGGTTTTTTTAGCAAACAAGTTCCATACTCATAAGTAATTTCAAAAATCATTTTCCTTTACTTCTTGCTAGATACAGCTTTGAACTGAGAGGTTTACTTATATCCAGAATCATTCCAATCAGATTCTTTGTTTATAATTCTCTCAGAACACTTTGCTGAAGTTGCATCCCATGCTGTACGTGTGATTCAGGATGGGTCCTGCTTCTCAGCTGTGCTCTCTTATTTAAACTGTCACACAAACTACATCACAATGTGGCAAACTTAGGACAGGGACTATTTCAGCTCTCACTGCTATAAATTATAGTGAATCACTGGTGTCCCTGTGCACTGATGACATAATGATTTAGGACAGACAGAGCTGCAAAATACAGAGGGAGTGAAGAGACTATACACTCCAGAGGAGAGCAATTAGAAGGATTCAGACAGAAAAACCATTATTTATGTATTTGTTAATGTACTTTGTAAAAAGAAAATAAGTAAGATTGATAAACTCCTTCAGAGATGAAGAAATATTTTTAGATTTTATCTAGGTCTTAATTTCTGGACAATAATTTTGCTCTGCATCTGAACAATTTTATTTCTTCTGATAACAGCCAGTGGATTTTACAGTACATATTCCCTTTCTTTCCAAGAGGGTTTTTCTCCCCTCAAGAAATGACTGAAGAGGTTTATTCTATGGTTCCATATCATGATTTAAACAGAATTATGGCATAAGCAATTTCATTACAGAGACAAAAGGCACTTTGGCCACTTTGGCTTGTGATCTACCAATGCAAGGCTTTGGATTTCTGCAGTAGGTCTTTAACATAGAAATGTGCTTTGTGAAAGCCAAGAAACTGGGCTACAGTAAGGCAGTGTCAAAGAATATAGAGCTAGAGATCAAGCAGCTTTGTGTATGAAATATTTCAGTGTCCCCTGGGAACTGTATCAAACAGCAGCAGTGCAGCTCTGGTTCAGTGCTCCAGCTGCAGGGTAGGCACTGCTCTGATCAGCTCCAAGGGGGAGCCAGTTGTCAAAATGCAAGTTGAACGCTGTTTACATGCTTAATAGCAAAGCCTAAATGTGAAAAACTTTCAGTCAGATGCATTTATCTCCCCATTTCAATGGGTCTTTGCCTGGGGTAATTAATTCTCTAATGGTACTCACTCCAGAGTGAGGAGGAACAGCAGAGGATGACACAAAGCAGCCCAGGACACCCCAAGCAGTTCACTGAGAATTCACATAAGCTGCCATCTGCCTTTCCCCCTCCTGTTCTCTCTGCCTTGCCACCTTCCAGAGGATCTTCTGGGCTCAAGGGAAGGAAGAACAGGGAGCTGGGAAAGGGAGAAATATGACAGGAGGAAAAGGACATTCCCTATTCAGCCATGGAAAGACATGAAATCAGCTCAATCCAGTTTGGCTACCTGCACCCAAATTTGGATCTATGTCCCATATCCAGCTCTCTCTTTTGCCTCTTAAGCTTTACTAGTAAGTGTTAGAGGGGAAGAAACTGCTTGACAGTTTCAAACCATGTGAAAGATTAGGGTCAGGAGATGTGAGCTGGCTTTCAATGAGGTATTTAACAAGTCCAAACATCCTTTAACATTAACAGATCAGTGATGTTCTGTTCTTGCAGAGAATGAGCACATCAAAAAAGAAAAGACCACTAACCCACCAAGTGACTGTACACAAACTGGATATGACTGTGTGCCAGGCCTGGGCTCGAGCTGCACCTCTATCAGGAAGGGGCAGCCTCTCAGCAGCTTGACAGGTCACGCTTTGGGCAGTAAGGGATGAAATATTAAAAGTTCTAATTAAAGCAGAGCACTGACAGTTCAGCTGTTCTTCACTCAGATAGCAGTCCATCTGATGTAGCTTACTCTGACTTAATTAAAGGGGTCTCACAGCTGTATGGCAATCCTGCACTTGCAGGAGAAAAGAAATCCCCTTCCTCGCTGCCCCCAAAGTATATGTGCCACCTGGCACATGCAAGATGAAATCCAAGTAAAATCGCAGCACAGATACATACAGTCCTAAACTGTGGGTTTGCGTAAGTGGTATGGGAAAAAAAACATCTAATTTTTACAGAAAAATATAGGACAAAAATATCAGTAATATGTAATTTAGAATCCAGTGACAATTTACATCTCAAGTTATCAATAACAATTGCAGAGCACTGTGATTATCTTATTTGAAGTGGGTTTTGCAAGCTAAACTCCTGAAGATGGACACTGCTAGTTTGATTAATGTCAGAGTTAAATGGCATCATCCATATTTAGTGAAAAAAATGTAAATTCCCATGTTGGTGCCTTTGGAGAATTTGAACACTATGGAGAAGCAGAGGGAAACACAGAGCTGGAATTTTAAAAATAAAATACATTTCTGGATTCATTACACTGGATTCATATGAAGTACTGCCAGTAATAGAACAAAAAATCTTACCCCAAACAAACATTAAGTGAAATGTGACAAATAAAGAATGCACTAGTTACCATATAGATGGTTTGTACTGAGTAGGGTTGAAATACAAGCCCCTGTTACTATCAGGAACCTTTCATTTTTTAATTGGTAAAATACTGTTCAATTATCTCATGTCACTGATACAAAGCCTTTGAAAGGTACTCCGAATTGCTAAAACCCTCATATTTTAAAAAAATCTTATTTCTCCATCTGCACAGGATTTTCCTCTCCTTCACCACCTTTCAAATAAGATATCTCAATAATTCACACATTACAAAAAATCCACACACACTAACCTTTCTGAAGATGGAATTGTTCGGGCAATGTCTGGCATAGTTTAGGTATGTAACTAACTGACATTTTCTGCATGAAAGTTCACAGAAGGGCACATTAAATTACACTCTGCAGACACACTATGCAAAAGTCTATGGACTACATGTATTATTAAAAAACTCTAACAAATTAAAAGAGGGGTGCAGGATTAGATACATACAACACAATGCTGTTCAATTTATCCACTAAAGGGTAGATTGACTTGAATGTGTTGCCTGAGTGCAGAAAGAATGGAATCAAATTTATGACAAAATACTTCCTTCCTTGCACATATTGCTAAATCTTGAAGGCATATAGAGCTAACAAAAAAAATCCCTTAGAAATGCATAAATAAGAAATCTTCTACCCTCAATTTAATTTTTGTTTTTCTGTTTGATGCATTTGCACTTATTAATCCTTGTTTGCTACCACCTAAGTTTGGTTGAAGCATGATTCCACCTACAACCCTTAATTTACTGTGCCTATTCGAGATATTGACATTATGGTCTCTGAAATTAGAAAATAAAACCACCACAAACACTGGAAGGACCATCTTTACACACGGTGAGATAAAATAACATTTTCCAGAGACTCCCAGAAATGAAATTACCTCATACCTTAACTCACTGTGTGGAGTGAAAGAAGTTTAGCTTTTTGTACCAGACACAGTCTAGATGCTCTGTGACTCACATAGATTTGCTGCATGCAAAATCACTACATGGGAGATACACGTACTCATGTCAACCCCCAAAATAAACACCAGCACAAGTGGCACTGCCTGATTGCTAAATCAAAGGGTAGACCGTGAATTTGTACTGCTCAATTTACCTTTAAACTGAGAGAAATCCGCCCAGCAATGAAACCTGAGGGCCAAACAGGTGTCAAGGAATGGATGACAGCATGAAATTCCCAGGATGGGGCTGAGTAAGCAGCACAGCTCTGTCCTCAGAGCATCACAGCTAAAGTAGCAAGTCCTATAACAAAGAAGCCTTCGTTCTTTCAGCTGGGGAGCTGCTGTGCCCACAGAGTAGTGTCCTGTCAGGATATCTCAGCAGGCTTCCAGCCAGTTCAGGCTGAAAGGGGGAACTCCCTTGACCAGCTGTGCGTGCTGTAGACATGACCTTACACACTCTGCACCAAATTCAGTGTTAGCTTTGTCTGAAAATCATAACTACAGCCAAAGAAAGTTTTTAATTTTCTCAGTAATAATGGAGCAAAAGGCTTTTCTACGAGCTGATAATGACCTTTTCACTAACTATAATGATATTACACCATGCACAAACCCCAAGAATTTAGAAAATTAATGCAGAATCCAGAAACTGGTAAAGAGGACAAACCCGTGCTTCCTGCACTGATGGGATAGCATTAGGCCATGGCCTTTCCACAGATACACAGGCTGAAGGCAACAGGCACCATTTCAGTCATCTCACCTGATCCACTATTTCATTAATAATTTTCTGTAACTATCTTCTATTTTCTTTCTGAAAAATACAGTAGCTTTGAAACCATTTAAGAACTACATCAGAGAAGGCGGCAGAGACTGTTAATTAACATCCTGTAGTCTGCAGAGTCAAAAACTTGATCAAGCAAAAGGAGACTTCAGAGTCTGCTTTGATCAAAACTATTCATGACTTTGTTTCCTAATCCTTGTTGTGACACTGCAGTGCAACAGGACTGTCCAGGGTTTGACTCTACAGCATTCAATATTCTCTACTGATGTAATAAAAAAAAGGAGAGGATAAATACACTGGCCTCTTTCATGTATAAGTTATTATTTAATAAAATCAATTCTAAGTCTCAAATATTCCCAGCCATTCTCAATCTCCTTTGGAATGATCTTACCTGCTTGCCTACCCATCAAGTATCTACAACAGACTGTCCTAAATGGATAATTTTTATTGTCAGTTGTTGTAACTTGCTATCTTTAGTTTTCATAACTAACTGCTGGTTTTTTCTCTTTGTTTCTGACACATGGGTCAAAACAAAGTTTCCTTTGGTGCAGAAGGAGTTCTGGGTGGTCTTTCCTCAGCATTCAGCACTAGCTCACCATAAACATAAAAGGTCAGTTTTAAACACTGGGATACATAACTGGCTTGTCTCCACACATAAAGGATGAAACACACAGAGAAAAACGAAAGGCGGATGACCCCCAATAACCTGATCGATGGCAAGGGGCCCCTGCCCTGGCTCCATCCAGGGTGATCACAGTGTGCCATCAGCCATCATGCCCAGGAGCGCCACCCACCAGATGGTTGATGGGAGAAGCTCTCTGCATCACCCTGAAGATTGAAAGGGGTTAATGTCTGCAGGGGTGTGGGACTTCTTATGGGATGCAGGACTCCTTATGGGGTGCCATCTTGCCATTGTCCAAGGCATACTATGGGATGTTTAGGAAAAAGGAATAGCAAGGACTGGTAGCATGTGAGCAGGCTGACCAGTGCACTTGTCTGACCATGTCTTGTGTCCGTCCTGTCTTCTCAACACCTCAATTTCTAACGATTCTCCGGGCTGGGAAGCTGTGCTCTGTACCTTGTGTCCTGTGGTGCCCACTGGCAGTACCTGCTCCACTTTGCTGCCCAGACACGGGGACACAAAGACTTGGGGCATCTTCACCACTGTCAGAAGCTCCCTGGCATTACCAGCAGGAACCAAACAGTGACAGTCAACAAGTGATGGTACAAATTGTGCAGCAGGGTGATCAGTGCTGATAGGTCTACCAGGGTGTATCAGCTTCCCTTGCCTGAGAACATTTTGCTCATATGCCAATAAGTCTGTTACTCAAGGTTTCAGTGAATGATGTTTAAACACATTTTCTGTAGGCATATGCTGGTATATTGAGCTATCTCATTATCTAAAGATGATTTTCATAGAAACATGATCTTCACCTGCCAAAAGTTGAGCACATTAACACCAATTCAATATATTTATAACTCCAACACACGAATCTAGAAAATACTTTTAACCTAAGAGGTGCAAGTGAATAGAGATCTGCAGGGTTGATGTCCACAACACTGCTTTACAATCCCATTGAAAGCAACCCTCCATTTGCTGGACAACTGCCTGAGGTCAGCTGAGGTCTTCTCCCCCCAGGAAAAATAAAAAAATTTGTTGTTCCACTGTCCTGAAATGTCTACACCAACACACTCACACAGAAGTAGATAAAGTAAATTTAAATTTCTACGAGCCCTGCCCTCTCATTTGATACGTATGATGGAAAAATAAAAATGCAATACATTTTAAAATTTGTATCAGCTCCATCATTTTTTATTTACTGACTGCAGTGAACTGAAGTTCAGGGAGTAAATATTTTCAAGAAAAATAGCAAACTTGCAGGAAAAATTACAGAAACAAACTCCAAACACATGGTATTTGGAAAAAAAGAGTTGATTTTGAAGGGAAGGCTCTGAAAAAGATCCAAATCTTATTATACAGTCAGGATGTGAGATTTTAAAAATATCAATCTATGTTTCATCTGGGAATTACTAGAAATTAATTAACTGTCCTATTAAATAAGACTCCAGACTTGACATAGATCATTCATAATAACATTTCCATGGCACTTGTAACTTCTAATAATTGAAAAAATAATTAATCCTTACAAGATACCTGTGTGATAAGGGAAATGATGGTTTCTATGTTAGATGTTGAAATTCTGTCATTACATCCTGCATAAACTGATGGGTTGTAGGTAAAAGTAGGGCTAAGGTCTAAGACTTGAGCATGTTACTGGCATTAGGATGTTCCCTTGCCAAATTATTAGGTCAAAAAATAAATCATAAGTCACATTAGATAACCAGACTCTGTATTTATGCTACAAACAACATGACTGCAATTTTACTTGGCTTTGTAGCCATGATTTTGTTAAAGCTTTAAACGTGTGGGTACCAGTCCTTCCAGAAAAAATTGCAATCTACACCAGATTCCTGCAGAATGGCCAAAAGGATGTAAATTACAGTGTCTCATTTTATATACTTTAAATTAGAATAGATGGATCACAATTTGAAAATTCTCTTTTTCCCTCCATTGATCATGGAATGAGTTTAGGCTGATGTGCACCAGAACAGACAACTATTTCTGCTCCAGTTCTTATGGGGGTTTGTTTGTTGGGGTTTGGAGTTGTTTTGCTTTGGGTTTGGAGTTTTAGGGGGGTTTTGTTTGTTTGTTGGGAGGTGGGGTGTTTACATGTGTTTGTTAGCTTTTTTTTAAGGAGGATTTAATGTTTCTATTTTGCTATAAAGAGCTGTGGGGAGGAGAACGATCCGAAAGATGAAATACTTTTCTGGGATTTGAGACTTAGCTTTCAGTCTACACTTTATCAAAAAAATTTTTGCACGACCTCAGAAAATCTGCCTAATCTTTCTATGAAGTAGGGGCTTAGTTCTTCCCTACTTTGTAATGGCTTCAGGTAAATAAATACACCGGTGCTTGGGAAATGTTCAGATATCACTGCATATGTCAATAGAGAGGCAATTCTGTAGCTTCAAGGAGACATTCCTTTATCAATTATTTCAGAAATATTTTTATGAAAGTGTTCAAGCACAGCTGAATTACATTTTTTATACATAATTCCTTATATATTAAATAATGCATTTTACATTTGTATAGAGTTTAAATGTATACACTGTGGGATGTTTTTTGACTTCTGATGAACTTCATTCAGTCCTGTATTTAAATCAGTGTTAGATAAATAAGGGTACTGCTTTTTTGAACTAAAGTTCCAGGTTAAAATGTGCAATGACTAAGTAATTTCTTACTAGTCAATCACAGTAATTATTATTTGCAGATAAGCTCAGAGTACATCTTTGAGCACTCATGCATCCAGATTTTCTAAAATAAATAATAATCTTTTTAAATAATTATCACACATCATAGTTCTTTTGGTGATCAATTACAAAGATTCAAACAATTGATTTTTTAGGCCAGCAAATATATGAATTTTTATTTTATATAATTTATATGAGTTTTTACTCGCAACTTCTCACCTTTCAGCACCACTGCACTGCTGAGCCACAACTCTCTGGCACTAACCAGTCACTTTATCTGTTTCTTTTCCACTTCATGAGTCTGAAAAGGTCTTTATTAGCCACTTCTTTGATGTTAAGATTTTTTTTTCCTCCAGAAATCTTTGCTTTAAAATCTATAAGAATACCTAAGACATGGAGATTTCTGTAATTACAATGTCTATACAAGAACTCTACCACGAGAATGAATGCAACTAAAACACGAAGAAACAGAAACAACAGAAAATTAACGAAATTCCATAATGTATCTGACATAACATTCTCTTTCCCCCCATCCTACCTACAAGGGCCTGAATGGCACATTGGCCTGGCAAAGACCTCAGCACCAGGTAGGACCCACCCTGTCTGAAGCCCTCAGAGACCAGGTCAGGGGAAAGGAGAAAAAGCAATTCCATGAATCTTCTGGTCATAAAACCCAAACCATAGAACAGAGACCCCTGCAAGAAGAAATACAGCCACAGCACAAATGTGATGGCAACTTCCTTTTTCCTACAGCCTGTCCAGCAGGAAGTACATTTGGGTAAGGTTTTGAGTAATTTCACTTTCTGCGATGATTAAAAAATTGTCTTGGTCAGATGAAAGCAGCACAATTGAAATCTCCTGTAACTGTTCAAATACAGGCAGGCAGACCAACAGCAAAGCCAGCAAGTTCACCTTTACAGCCTCTGAGCTTTAGCAATACCGGCTACCTGCTATCCCTTCAAACCCAAAAAACCCCCGAGCTTCAGTTTCTGTAGGAATGTCAAGAGTCTAGTGGGTTTTTCAGGGGTTTGGGTGTTTTGATATGAGAGGAGTTTGTTCCAGCTGGAGGGGTGAAGGGCAGGGCAATTCACAAGTGATTTTAAGCCTTTGCATTTCTTGCTTCTGTAGCTAAGACAAACCAGTTCTCATTACAGTATGTGCCTGGCTACGTGCTATTTTCCATACTACATCCAGGTTTGGTAGAAAGGAAACACAAAGACTCAACCTTTTGTGAATGGTAAAACTTTTATAAAGCCCAAGTGTGCGTGTGGGGAAGACAAAGAAAACCAAACACAAAATCCCACTAGCTAATGCTTAAGTAACAAATGCCACCAAGTGCCCATTTCCTGAACAACTCTTTTCAGCTGCAGTAAAGAGAAATGTTCTTTAAAACTGTAATCCTCGGGGAAGCAGACCCACCAAACTTCTGATTTGCCACTATTTATTCCCTGGTAGAGTCATTATCAGCTGGCTAGATTACACCCTGCAGTAGATACTGCCTAAATACTGAGAAATAATTCTAAGTTAGTGATGAACTTCAAGTGCTTCAAAAATCACTCAAAGAAGCTCTTGCAGTAAATGCAAGACATCATAGGAATTTTGGTCAATCACATGATTTAAGTTTACTGGTGTTATTTCTGTCACTGTTGTATCAAGCCTCAAGCTGACAGTTTGAACAAGGGAAATAGGAAACGAGTTACCTGCTTTAAGTTTTGTGATGTTTTATTTTACAACTTTCTGCATAACTGTATGTGTGATGTCTCAATAGTAATTTTGAAGCTCTGCACAATTTTTGTTCTGACAATACAAGTAGAATGCAATAGGGCAACTGAAGACTGAAAGTTTGCAAAATATAATTATGTAAAAATACAAAATAACACTTTCAGAGTATAAGGAATATTTTAAAAACTCTTTGCCTTTTATCTTCCTTTGTTTTATATTTGGCCAGAGACCCCTGATGTCAGGCTTGGAATCTGAATCCACTCAGGAAGTCTGTCTAGAAGCACTAAATTTCTGCAAGATTCAGCTACACTTCACAGTATGTAAGGTATCAAAGCAACCAGAGTAGCATTACATTTCCTACTCCCCAACAGCAGGAATGAACAGACAGAGGTAAATATATACTGGAAAGAAAATTATTTTTAAGAAGGGTAAAGGCCCAAAAGCTAGAATTCTAAGTAGGGTAAAGTACCTCTGTCTTGTGCTTATTTTTAATCAGAAAAGGACAAGAAAGTTTCAAAGATCACATCTTGCTACAATTATTTAATGTGGGTTTGGAATTTATCTATATACTAAGTACAAAAATAAGGTACCAATATTTTGTTGAGGCCTGCAATTAAAGCGCATTAGGTAGACATCTCCAGTTTCAAGTGGTATAACCATATATCAAAGGTAGCTCATTCAGATACTCTCCCACCTTCTCTTTTCAAATTGTTAAATTTTATGAGTTTTTTTCTCCTTCTTGGAGCAGCAAAAATCCTGGTTTCTCTCTTATTTAAATGTTATTTCACTAATAAAACAATGGATCAAGATAAAAATACCATGTCCCCCTTGCTCTTTCAAGAAGAGCAGTTGCATTTTATTTGCCAAAGATAGGGAAACATCTCCAGGATCACTTAAAATTCATGGCTGTTTACTAGTTTTTAAAATAATTTTCCTTTCCTTCTTTTTTTTTATTTTAAATTAGAGGTAACACATCTGACTCAATGTCTGCTGTTTTAAAATGCTCCTTAGTAAATAGAAGTGTACAGTTTGCTCCTGTATGTGCTTCATTTCCAGATTTTCTCCTCTTTATCCCACTCCCCCAGGCTTCAGAGTACCCATCTCCATGGCAACCCTCGATAAGGCTGGTGGGTGGTGTTATCACAGCAGGCTTCCCCACAGAAGGTCTCAGCCATATGGATTATTTATGAACTTGCATGACAACACCAGACCCACTGAAATACTTCTTGAGCAAGTTTCTCTTGAAAGCCAGTGATTCAAAACAGAGCATCCTCCCTGCAGCCAGCGCCCATGAGGAGAGAGCGGAGGAAAAGCACCACCAAGGGGGTCCCTGATCCCCCCTCAGAGCTGCCTTGCCGCTGTCTGAAATCTTCTCTTGCCCCTAAGAGGCAAGATGAGGAGCACCTAATGACACGTGCTATAAATCATAAGTGCTGTATAAATGTCAGTCAGAAACTGGAAAGTTGTGCTTCTGACAGGAAAAACAACCATGACTAAAGAGTTGCTACAACCGGCACTGTCGCCAGGAGCTGCTGTTGCAGAAACTCCACAGCAGTTTGGTGTCTCTCAGTTAGTCCCTGAACTAATCCCCTGAACTGTTTGGCTTTGACACTGTAGTCTCTTCACCTGATTCTTTTCCTAAAAATTCAGTGTATTTTTGGGCAAATTTTGCATTTATACTGTATGCATTGAAATAGCGCAGACAATTTCTTGTAAAGGATTGCTGTAATGGCAGCCTAGCTCTTTAAAATCAGAGTGCACATCCTTTGAGCAAAAGATACAGGGGCAGAAGGGCCTATTGTATGGAACCCCTTCATCCAATAATTCTAATAAATTTACCAAGCTGCATCTTGGAGTGAGACAGATTTTCTCTAGGAAGGGGAAAAATGATTTAGCTCTCAAATAGGCATGTTTTTTGGTTTTTGACATAGTCAATACTCAAGATTTAATGGTTGTGATTTATTTTCCTAGCTATCTGTACATTTATATTGTATGCATATGACACTTATGATCAATAAGACGTAGGAAATATTGAGGCACCATTTATCAGATCCGTTATTAAATCTGCTTAAAGATTGTATTAATTTTACCCTAAGCAACATAAACACCAGCAAGAATTCACAAGGTACTTCAGCCAGATTTTTGGAGAGGAGTGGTTCAGATGCAGTAAGAGGAGTTTCAGATCAGCCAGTGAATATGTTACCACCTTTATCCCAGTCTTCCTTCTTCATCACATGCAATCCATCCCTAATTAGGGTAAAATGCTTCAAATTTGATGAGCTGAAGCATTTACAGTGCTGAAGGTGATTAATGTTGAGAAAACTTTGTGCACTTATGATAATCAGTTGGAGCAGGCAGTAAAAAACAATGTCTGGTCTTGAGAAAGAGGGGAAATTTCAAAAATTAGAACTCAGAGAAAAAGGAAGCCAAAATCACAGAATGTAGGAGCCACATTAAAAATACTACCTTGACAGAAGCTTTGTCACTTGTCTTCCTTGGATACAAATTTTTAGATGCAGACTGGGAGAGAATTCTGAGATATTTAAGGTATTGCTGAAGAGACTTGGCCAAGTTCACATCATTTTCCACATCATAATTTCTTTCATTATCTGCATTCTGTCCCAAAGTCCTGCACAGCAAAAGCAAGGAAAAAAAGTTACCAGCCTGTCCAATGTACAAAGTGGACAACTGAAAAGACACCGGAAGATACTGTAACACAATACATAATAGAAAAGTCCCTCAAAAGCTTAGCAACCACAAAAGTATAGGAAATTCAATGTTTCAGCAAAAGCAGTCAAAAAATCTTGCACTATTAACAATTTATTTCATGAATCAAAGTTAATGATTCTAGAGTAAATCAAATAAAATGCCACATCAAGGCAAAGTCACATTCAGAAGAAAAGAAAATGCTTGTAAAAAGAAAATGCACATGATTAAACTGCTCCCCAAAGAAACATGAGATGGCTCTAAGATTTAAAATCATGCTGGATGATGATGAGATTCAGTACCAATTTGGCCCTTCACCAGTGTAAAGAATAGAAGGAAGACTACTGGATATACAGAAGTAATGGAGCAAGTAAACTCCGGTGAAAGGCTTGAAAAGGGAATAATGAGATGGAACAAATATCTCCTCTGATCTTCTCATGTGCCTGGGATTCACAGAATAGTGGTGTTTCCTGAGCGCTTTAGACAGATTTTGGTGACATTTGCAAAGAAAAGCTGGAAATGTGATTAAATGACGGCAGTGTGGAGGTGTTTATATGGGATTCAGAGTGCTGTGTGCAATGAATCTGAATTATTACCAGCTGTCCTCATCTATCTCAACAACACGTAAATGGTGATGATAATTTAAATGTCAGCACTGGTAACTATTTCATTCCTTGTGCAAGTAAGCAGAGAGAAAGTTCCCAGCCCTCTTCCTTCCCTGTGAGTGATGCATTGTTTTGAGGGAAATCACCTTTTGGTGTCACCATTTCCTATTCTCATGCCCACACGTTTCTCCAGTGAAGAAGAACTCCAGGTGGAAGAGCCTTCCAGCTCAGTGAATGAATTTGACTTTCAACATCTCTGTGCCACTGTAAATAAAATTTTATTCTACCAGCCCACATCTTGGCACTAATGTAGAGGTACAGCCTGAGAGAACACCATCATATCATTTTCCAAAGCTGGGGTTTAATTACTTTAATCAAAAAGGAACAGACTTCCTTCCATGCTCACAGTTGTATCAAATGTGTGTCCCTACTAATTTAATACTAATAGATGTAATTAATAATCTAATTTACTGTGGTGGCATTGCAACCAACAGTGCTCACAGTTTTGCTCACTTTGAAATACCAGAAAAATCCTCCACTTCTCCCCAGGGTGAAACAGCAGGTTCTCATCAGGGACACAAACTCTAGGAAAAAGAAGGGTTACTGCACAGAGCACTGTAGCAAACCTGATATAATTTACCATCGCTCTTGCTTCCTTGTCATGCTGTTTGCGTTTTTCTCTCATTCCAGAGCTCTAAATTCTGCCTTCTGATGGAGCGTGGACATGCAGGTAACATTATCCACCTCCTTTTCAGCTTAAAGCCTGACCAAAACCATTCTGCAGTTTTAGAAAACCTTGGGCACTGTGCTTTCTGCTTCAGTAGAGATGAACTAATCCAAATCTCTTCATAGGAAGGATCCCAGTTGCCAACACTCTTCTTTCATTTGCTGATTAATTCCAACACCTATCTTCTGCTTTCTTCACTAATTTTAAAAGGAAGGGAAAATGAAAAATCCCAGACTGAATTCTGCCCCAAGGATTTACACTGGAGCTAAGGGGAACTGAATGTACAGACGAAAGACAGTATTTAGGTTGGCTTTTCAAACCATTATTTACAATATACAGTCACTGTCACTGGTGGTAGAAGCAAAATCTGGGGTCTAAGATTTCTCATTTTTCATAAGGAGACAGTAATGGCGCTCATATTTACATACCACATTAGATGTAATATTTTATGCTATAAACATTTAAACGATTAAAATGTAAAAGATTACAAAGCTTTACATTTCATTTGATGACAACTTTATTAAGATATTATGAATACACGTGGAAGATTTTTAAAATATTTTGTAGTTCACCAGTATATCCCCTTGTTAACTCAGGAATGAAAATGCATTAACTGACCTATTATTGCAACTAAATTAAAATATTTCTTTTAAATTTGACAAAGTGATACTGGAAAATGGATGAAAGACAAATACATAAAAGCACTTGGTGAGTAGGAGAAATGACTGTCAGATGAGTTCTTTCTGTACACCTATTTGGAAGTATTTTCAGTTTTAATTTGCTCTGAAAAATGACTTTGCACACAATGAACTTAGGGGTATAAAGACAATACCATATATACTTATTGATCTACAGAAATAATTATGCAATTCCTACAAAATCTAGCATTTCAGGAGCTTTTTTGGTGGAAATATCTAAATCACCGCACCTCTGCTATTTCTGGAATGTTCACAATTAATAGATACCACACACTTTAGAATAAATTTTTCCCTTTTAAATGCTGAGAGAATCTCATTACTGACTTAATGATGGTTTTATTATAGAAGTAATACTATACCCCATTTCATACATTGAAGCTTGCTGGAAACATTTGTGGTTTTGCCTAATTGCACCAATGAACACAACTGACATTTATTCCCTCTGTGCAGAATGGACTTTTTTCCATTATCTTGAATCCTCTTTCAAGAGAGGGTTTTTTGAAATTTAATAAGGACCCAGGAAATACCACGTACACTCCAGTTAGCCAACAAAGAAAGAACTTTCATCTTGAAATCAAACTCCCAGTTTCAGCATTTTTTTTGAGATGAAATCCATGTCTTCTGTTTCATCAGATTTCATCTGCACTAATTTAGCCTAAGTCAATTTATCTTTCAAGTGTCTGAGTCTATTTTCTGGCTCTCACCAGCTCTGTGGGGATTAATGACTCATTAGTATGACTTCATATTGTCTTATTACACACGTTACCCTTAATAAAAGGTCTTCCTGCCATAATGTTTCCTTGATAATTAGATACCTACACTAAGTTGCTTTTTAAATTATTTAATTATTATCTGATAAGATTTTAGCAAGCACACTGAGTACACTGAATGTATAACACACTTGATCAGAATCTACAAGACACCAGATTTCCTACTGTTCTCTGACCTACAGAACACGTTGCAAATGGACAACCAGAAAAATCAATTAATGCTTTAAACTGTTGGCACATAAGATAATGCTTTCAGAAGCACAGCTTGGTGACTGCAGAAAATCTATCCACAATAGGAACTGCTTTATGTGAACACATTTAAAATTCGGTTGTTCCTGGAGTATCAATATACAAAATGTTGCGGTTTTTTCCTAACACATAGTTCTAGTTAAAAATGCAAAAAAAAATCTCAAACTTGATCACAACAGGAACTCCTACAAGGGAGCATTCACTTTCAATCTAAACCTTAAATAATTTCTTATGTCTTCTTATATTTTTTATTTTTACATAACTAAAAATCTGGAACACTGCAGAATATGGCCTTGATCTCATGGAAATCTGGCCTCTTTTGTCTTACTCTCATGAATAAAAATTTTATGTACTCTCAAAAAAAAAAAAAAATCCCCAGAAGATATTGAAGACCATTTCTGATACCATCTACTGAGAGTAATCCATTCAATAATGACATTTTGTGTAACTAAGCAGTAAAAACATGTTTATGGATTCAACCACATGTTGTTATCGCCTTTATGGTAATCTTTAGATCATTACCTTCTTTAGAAGTTAAGTTTCTACCTTACTGCACTTCTGAAATGGTGCTGTCATTTTAAGAAATGCTTTTGAATCAGCAAGCATGTGAAATACCGGGTCAAAGTCTCTGAATTAAATCAAAACAAAGTGAGGCAAACACTGTTGAAGACACTGGGCAGTCTCAATCAGACAGAATTTTATTTCCAGCAAAAAAGAAATCTAGGAAAGAAATAGTTCTGCAGTATATGCAAAGCACATACTGCAGAACGTGAAGATCTGAATTCCAACATTCAATATTTTGGCCATCAAGGCTAGAAGCTCGAATTTATCTCACTATGATGAAATTTTTTTAACAGAAAGCCCTTTCTTTCAATTTCACTACTTTTGAGAATGTATTTCTTAAAATCATGTAAGAGAAAGCAAAATTTGTCATATTTAATTGTTCCTAAAATTTCATTCTGTGGTTTGTGTGGTTGGGTTGCACTTAAAAGCCTGTAGGACAGAACAGACCGGGTGAAAGAGTCTCTTTATATGTGTAACTGTATATGAAGATGATGTAATTGCAGGTTCTACAACCATATCACTCTACAGAATTACAGATGTGTCTCTTGTAACCAGTTACTGCAAAGTCACCCCTCAGTACCTTTCAAGCCATGTCCCCACATTATTTTCTGTCATGGGAACCTGCATGAATCTCTCCTTCCTGGACAAATTTTGCAACTACCACTGGGAATCTATGGACTTCAAATCAGTTATAGGTATGTTTTGGAAGAATTTGACTTTGAAAATATATTTACTTGCTCAGAATGTCACTCAATGCTTAGTCCAGAATAAAATGTCTCCTGTGGTTGAGCTACTGTAAGTTTGCCATTTTAAGCCAGTCATAGGTAGAGATGGCTGAACTGACACTAGACAGTGCATGAACTAAATTAAAGGCCTGATGTTTTGAATTCTGACACCTTAATTAATAATAGAAAGTGTATTTCCTTAACCTGATGATAAACAGAAGAACAAGGTCCAGGGTTTTAATTCATTCTGTCCCCTGAACACTGGAGGACACCTTCATCATATAGATAAGTGGCTTCTGTGGTTTTTAAAATTCTGTTTCTGTGCCAACCTGTTTCTTATCATTTGTAAATCTTTCCAAAAACCAGGCAAAAGCACCACTGAAGACTTACCTTCCTGTGTCAGATTCCTCAGATGCAAATACGTCAGGGCGTCTGCTGTGGATTTTGTGAACGGTTGAGAGTTCCTGACCAATAACATGCTGTGTGTAATCGTCTCGCCAGGTAAAACCTGATAAATAATGAAATAAACAAAGAAAAACAGAGTTAAAAAGATTCACTAATTAATAAATTGGAAGTTTGGGAAAAAAAATGTCCTATATAAACATTAAAGAAAAAGAAAAAAGAGGCTTCATTTTGTTGGAACCCAAGAGTGAACTACAGATTCTTCTCTTCTGTATGAAATTCTGCTAAAGAAATTTAGCTAATAAAATTTCCTTGCAATAGAAGGAAGACAGTAAATCATGAGAGGAAATTTTGAAAGCCTTTGGCTGTATCAAAATCTTAGCTAGTTGCAAACCAGTTTTAATAGATGAAAATGGGTTATTTTGGACAGCCATAGAAATTATCCCACTAGCTGGTGTCTGTTGAAAGGTTGCTTCACTTCTTCCCCATTCACAGCACACTGTCCCCTTTCTGTTTTCCCCATGAAACATTAAGATTTAGAACATTAAGGAGCTAGTACTGCAGTTTTAGTATAACACACGTGGAGGTCAATTTAAGTTATATTTAAATGTTGCGACAAAGAATTTTTCAACAAGGGGGAAGTACAACTATGTAGGCAAATTACAGCGATTACTCGTTAATACATGCACTGCCAATCTCATGGTAATTATACTTGAAATAATGATATAATCCCAAAAATAATTGTTACCTGATTTGGAGATTTTTACATGTTACGGTAACACTTCAGATCATAGAACTTGCCCATGCAAGATATTAAATATCTGCAGATACTTAAAAACTAAATATCACATAACTCAAGAGAATTTCTGCTTTTAGGCCACGTGCAGCCAAGCGTCACAAGTCTCTCCAACAAATATTGATAAAAGTTCTGGATATAGTTATCCTGATAATACCTTCCTGTAAGAAACCACTTAAAGAAAAATCCTCTCTAGCACCAGATGAAGCAGCTGGATCTGGTTGTTAGAACCAGGAAGGGAAGTTGCTACAACTTGGAAGGGGTATTTCTGGTTCAGTCCCTATTTCACATACACATTATAAACTCCACCACAATCTGGAATCAGCATGAGGTTTGTTGGTATAGGCAGAGTCTTAGGATGCAGATAAAGCATCATCAGCCTCAGCAGAACCCAGAACTTGGCCACCTCATTACTTGGACGGGTGCTTTATCCATTGGGCTCTTCAGATCTTTCCACTGTATTGAAGTGGAATTATTTATCTGTTTAATAAATTCTAGAATTAGAAAAGAAGTATAAATAGGACATTTCTCCTTCCTGCCAAAGGAGAAAATTCCGAGCATGCAAGTAAAAATTACTTTAATATTTATGAAACTTTCATCTTAGGGAGGAGATACTTAAAAAAGTTCAGTGTAAGTTTAGACAGGGCTAGGAAGCATTAAAACTGTGCTGTTGTCTGGGATTTAGACAAGATTTAGGCGGGAAAAGAAAAGGCTCCATTTGGGCAAGATTTAGGTGGACTGCATCCCAAACTTCTTTTTCATTAGTGAAAATAATAATAATAAAAAATCTGAACCAATGGAAGTATGCATGAAGGCTTTAACAAACAAACAAACAAACAAAAAGCTTTCTAACATTCCACTTGTGATTCTTCTTTCTCCTTCTCTTAAATTAAAAATGTTTATTGGGGAAACACTTTACCTGAGGCCATATTAGATGTTAATGGCTACAGTAAATGAATCCAGACACTTGGGAGGGGGAAGAATATCTGTCTCTAGCTAATCTAGTTTTATTTCTGATTCATCCTTTTCAAATGCAAATATCACCTTTTCAAAGATGCCATGTAAATGATGGATTCAAATAGTTTCAAAAATTTAAATCTAAGGCTGCTCAGAGAATGTTTTTATGTGAACACACAAAAATGAGTCACCATGCACCTAAGATTACTTTGGTGTAGTGTAATTAAAATGATTTTTAAAACAAAGTTGAGATATATTCCATATTTATTTATTTATATACATGTATGTACGTATTTTGAAGTTCTCTGTTGTCTAGCACTACACATTTCTGTTTGTTTTATAATCTCACGAAGGAGTAAAAACGATGACAATTTTCAAGTTTAGGAGAATGTGCAACATAAAAGGTTCAGGTAAAATACATATATATTAAAATCCTTAGCATAGCTGTAAAACTACTAATTTATGAACTCTGAGTTCAAAGTCACTACAGTTTCACTTTCTACCTCTAAGCCAATACCCACCCTATTAAAGCCTAAAGAATACACAGTAAGTAACATAAAGTTTGAAGAAAAATAAATTGAATTATTCTGAAGAGCTTTTTTTTAAAAACAAAGCAAGAAGAGTTCATCCATGGTACCTGCATACAGACAAGAAATTAATCTCTTTGAATCCTGAGCAATACAGATTTTTGTGCCCCCAAAACCCAATGTTTTCAGTAAAAGAGCATACGAAACCGTCGTGATACCAGCTCTCACTGGTCAAAAGAACAGTATATCTGTTGTTATCTTCAAGATATCTTTTTTGTCCTGCTGCACTATTTTAACATTTTTTCCTAATGCATGTCATACCAGTAAAGGTGCACTATCATCCTTAATGCTGTAAAAAATATAACTATGGCAATAAAAAAGAGTAAATAGATGAGAGAAAAATGGAATACTTGTTACAGAGCTGGAAGGAAACTAGAGTTAAGGGAATATGCCCTCTCAGCTGTATCTCCAGCACTTCTAACTCACATCAGAGTTAGAACAAGACATGGATGAAAAACACAAATTTTAACTAATTCAAAAATCCCCTTGTCAGTAATTTAATATTGCTGTCTCTTATGCAACGATCTCAGGAAGTGCAGCGTGCCTGAAGCTAACCTCATGCCAATCATTTTCCAGCATTGTTTCAGTTTCAAAAAAATATCTCCCACACACTGAGCTGAATAAAACAGCACATTCAAGAGCCATAATGCCATGCTGACAGCTGCAATCAAAATTAAGGTTGAGAAGGAGCGTATGACGCCGTATGGCAATTTCCTGTTCCCTTTGTCTGTGCCGTCACACCTCGCGCCAGCCCCGCCTCGCCACCCAATTATTCCAATTTGTCTCCAGTGGCTGAGCAGGATCACAGCAGAGCCCTTGTGCGCACATTATTTCCATGTCACTAACGGGGAGCGGCGCGGGGGGACGCCCAGCCCCGATTCGCCATCCCCCCTGCGGCAGCAAGGCCCCGGCCCTGCGTCTCCCAGCCCCCAATTCCCACAGAGGGACAATGTCCAGGGAAGGGAAGGAGTCTGGCCGACACTGAAATGACACAGGTACTGCCACAGCAGCAGCAGACACAGAACTGCTCTCAGTCGAACGTCACGGATAGTAGTGAGACCCCACAAAAAACAGCCATAGGTATGTTTTCCCTACAAAAGTAGCACCTTTCATTGGCGCTACCCCAATGTTTAATTTTTTTTTTTATTTAATTGGAACACCATAACCTAAATGTATGTGAAAAGGGACTGCCAGTATCAAGACAGTGAAAACAAGACATTAATACCTTTATTAAACCCAACTGGAAGGTCAAATCTAATGGAGGTTCTCCAGATACGACACAGTTTTTCCCTATTATGATCAGGCATCTCCCAAGATCTTTTATTTCCACAGCAGAGTCCATTATTATTACTACCCACAACCACAAAAATAATAATAAAATTGTATAGGTCCCCATCATATTAAACACTTAGCACTCTATGTCAACAGAGAGTACTCTTCTAAGAATTATTTTATTAGCTGAAATCAAATCAAAAGCAAGCACTGTAATAGTGAAAAAAGCAGTTTCAGAGATTCACAGTGGTGAAGATGTTAGTTTCTGTCTCCAAAATTAAAAATTATTTTCAAATGCAACATAAAATTGCACTTAACCTGCTTAACTGGCTTTGCTGCTGTAGCATTACAGAAAATTACTGAAAAATAATTAAAATTCAAATATGTATTTCCTTCTCTCAGCGGATCAATTTTTCTAACCAGTGCAATTCTTTTTTGTGGTTTTGACTCTGTTTTCCATCTTAGAGAAACTTGATGTCTCTCCAAATACACCTGACCATATCTTTAATGCATGTAAATTATAATAGCAACTTTTGAAAACGTTTATCTGCTGCTTCTCTGTCTCAACTTATTCTGTTTCGGACTGACTCATACAAATAAATTTCCCTCCCTCTGAAGGCCTACAAGAAAAACAAAAGCTTTTTAACCCTTCAGAGGAGTTCTGGTGTAAATCAGAAGAGTTCAATTTAAGTTATTTAAAGAAACAACAGTTCTCACTGCCCAAAGATGTGGCTGTGAAAATCTTCCTGACCCTTTTCCCGACCCTTTTCCCAACCAGCATGGCGCAGGCTGAACAGGGCTCTGCAGGAAAGTCAAGCAGAACCTTGTCTGCCAGGATGAGCCATGAGACTCTTCCAGCTCTTGGGGCAATTGAAATCTAAAATTATTAGTTTTGCATCAATGTATTATCAACAAAATTATTTTTACATACCAAGTTCATTGAAAATTACAGGAGATTATCCTATATTGGCAGAAACCTATATACTAAAATGTGATCCTTCTTTGTCAGGAAAACCTCCCTAAGAAAGGCCCGAAAACCTCTGAATTATTTAGAATTAAAGCCAGAAAAGGCACTATTTTTGAGTTTTGACATTATTTTTTATCCTGCTTTTAGTAATGTTATGCATTTTTCCCATTATGGTGGATTAAAGAATAATTTTTTCTCTGAACTACCTTCAACTGCTCCCTCATTTCAGCCAGGAAACTCTCAGCTGTAGAGCTCAGAGACTTTCATCCCCCATGCCATGTGTTGCAAATTGTTAATGCCTACTTTAGCTGTCAGAACGTCTGCAGACCTGGGAATGATTTGCTTTCTTCCCTATTTTCACAACAGGCAGGTCAATGTAAGGTATAGACATCCCTTTCTGCAGGCTGCCTTTCCACATTCTCCAGAGGAGCTGCACTTGTTCTCATTCCAGACCTCCCTTTTCAGAGCTCAAGGACGTGCCCAATGATGTTCACAGATTTCAGCTCCAGCTAAGTCAAAATTGCAGCTTTAATGCTGAGGTTGCTGTGTACAACAAAATTAAGTCTTTCAATTGCTGTTGCTGTATTTACTACCTAAGACTGCAGCCAAAAGATAAAATCCTAGTGTTTTTTCTTAAAATAGAACTTCATCCAAAAGCAATTTTGCAATAAAACTTGCAATGACAAGTTAATGGCAAAAATAGAAATAGAGAAGCTAAACCCACCTCTTAAACCACAACCTTTTAATTCCCCCCATTTCTTTGTATTGGAATATTCATTTTTAGTGAATATTTTGACTAAGATGTTTACTACAAAATTGGAAGAAAGTCTGCCAAGACACTTTGAATTACACTTCTACCAAAACTTACTAATTTTTTTGTTCTGGTCTAACTTTGTGTTTCCCTTCTAGATCACAGGAAAATCTCATTCAGAATTTATCTGAAGAAATGACTGGGGGTTATAAGCAGTCATGACCACTCTTTTCCAATCCATTTCAGCTGGAGCTGTGGTCATCCTCTCCTGAAAGTGCTCAGGAACTTTTTTTGTTTCATTCCCTTTTCCTCTGCCGGTTACCAGGTTTGCACTGGTGACTTTGTTGCCTTCTTTTGGAATTTCTAGTGAGATATTTCTAATATGGAAGAATTTCATTTGCTGCATTCAGCAGCAATTCACTCAGTCACAGGCAAAGAGCTTCTGTTTGAATGAACAGATGAAAGGGCTGCCTAAGGATTACAGCTTCAAATTTTCATATATTGTTTTATTATACATAAAAGTGATAATCTCCATAGAATTAAATTACAACCATGATCTGCTTACAGTCCTGATATTAATTTACTCTAAGTAACTATCCCAGAAGGTAGAGGGAAGGCTTTTCTTTTCAGTTTTTTTAAATTTTTCTATTATTTGAAAAAGCCAAATGAGTGCTTCATTTGCCAAGGAGATTATAAAATGCTCTCACAGGACTCGGTATGTAATGTTTCCTTACCTTCATTTCAGCTTTTGCAGAGAGCTACAAATAATTGGGTTGCTACAAGAGAAAGTTTCTAAGTGTTACATAAGACTTTTCTGCCACTGGAGCTGATAGTAATAAAAGAATGATATGATAATGCAAAATATATGTCCTGACTTCCACATAGAACAGGTTACTTTCCAAAGACTATAGCAGGATGGATACATGATTCCCAAATCCTTGAGATGAATCCCATGCTATTCACCTTATCACATAAACCTTCCCACAAACTGTTGACCCTCAACCCAGAAGCAGATCACTCCATTCACAGAAATGCTTTTCAGGAAGGGTTGTCTTGCATCGTTACAACTTTATATTAATGTTCCACTTTAATTTAACTCATGGTCAATCCCATCTTTAACTTGTATATCTTTCTACCCTGTCTAGGCTGTGACATATTTATTAAAAAAACAATCAACTCTAATTGATGAGTAAAGGTGCACCTCCTATTCCTCCGTTTCCTTTTGACCCTGGACTATGCACAGACATTTGCTCCGTGCTCTCAGCCCGAGGAGTTTTCATGAACATGAGGAAATATTCACATGCACTCAAAATAGTGACACTAAAATAAAGATGAGACTACTTTGCTTGTTTCACCGAGCTTTGAACCCAACTGCAGTAGCTGACAATCACATCAAGATGCATGTAACTATTCCAAATTTAACCCAAAAAGGTCTAATGTTAGTTCCACGCTGCAAACCAGCTCTTTAATACATGAATCCTCTGCCATCTCCTTTTAGAATAAGAAGTGATGGTCTTTCATTTTCTGTCAAAATTACTTTCATTTTTCCATTCCTTTCTCTTTCCTTTTTTATTATTCCCTTCCAAGATGTCTTACACCACTCTACACTTTCATTCATTTTTCTCAAACACAGGGTCTCTTCAAGTATGCAGAAATTGGTTGTAATGCTAGACTGTACAATGCTAGGAATGGAGATTTTGTCCAAATAGTAGTTAACAATGCATTTAAAATCAGCTGGTTTTCCTTCTCATTTTATTTTATCCAATTCATTTCATGCTATCAGTAGGATGACAGCCTTATTGTCACAAAAAAATACAGTTCCTGGGAAAGGTCTTCTGAAGCGTCTTGAGCCTGGGAATTAAAACATCACCTGTAACAAGGTAGAATTGGTTGGAAATGTGCCAGCACTTAAATCAGTACAGAAAATTAAGTGGATATACACGTTACACTTATTCTGGCAAATTCATCTCAGTTCTACAGTTCCTCACGTATTTTTAAATGCTTACGAGCAGAACTGTTCTTTCAGCTCCACACAGTGGTTCTCACCCCCATTTTATGTAACTACTGGACTCTCATTGATGTTTGTGAAAAAATCAATCTTCGGCTGTCAGAGCAGAGCTCTCCGCTGCACATGCAAAGCCAATACCCAGGGTGCCAGCCCGGGCCGGACAGCGAGGGCTGCAGCCGCAAGGGCACCTCCGCCTTTGGTTCTGAACAAAATTCCCTCTGACCAAAGCACAGCCCAGGCACGCACCAGCAGCGTGGAGGGAGGGTTACAGCTAGCCACAGCAAAGGCTTCTCCAGGACACTCCCAGTCTCTCCCATCAGCAAACCCAATATTCCTGAAACAAATGTCCTGACAAGGGCCCTAGGTCTGCTACTCACCACACTCTGTCCTGCATTATGAAAAACACAAATTAAAGCAGGTAAAAGGTGATTTGTTTATTCTAAAGGACTGAAAGAAACTCTATTGACAGTTTGTGCGGAACCATATCTTCCATTTTCCACTTTTAAGCCATTTCTCTGGGACTGTAAATTCCTCCTGGGAGACGCCATATATTGCACGCATTTACAGAGGCTCTCTCTACAGCAATAACAATAACAATAATTGTTATGGTTGCTATTATTATTAATAAAAGCCCAGCAGTTTCAGAAGAGAGGGTTCCCTTAGGAACCTTGCAAGGATCCTGGTGGCTGAAAGCTGGGAGTTTTCCAGGGAACTGCATTAGCCAAGTCAGTTTGCCTGAAGAAATGATGAACAATCTGCAGGTCATGCTGTTCCCCCAAAATCTGCTTATAGCTCCTCAGGTTTCATTTTGAATTTATCCCGTGTAGAGAAAATACATACACTGAATTTGTGCAATCCTGAAAGGCATTTTCAGGCAGAGAAGTATTTGCATTATCTTATTTTTTATTTTCTTGTGCACATAAACTTTTTGGGTATTGACCCTCCAACCAACTGCAATGGAGGATTCAACTACTGTACATTGAATGACAGATAACTTTTTAATTAAAGCCGTTTTAGTCTTTGCATCTCAGGGCTCTAATTTATAATTCAATTTCAATTAAAAAATTAATATACCACTTGTAAGCTAAGGTCCAGTGTCTGCCCATGTATTTAGCTGTTGTCTATGGGTAAAAATTACATTATTTGACTTATTTTAGCCAATAATGAAAAGGATTGCATGATGGAATCTTTGACTGACATGATTTCCAATATGATGTTCCTCTTCCCTCCCCTTTTTCCATGCACTTAATACCTCAGTAAGCTTTAATAACATTTTTGGACAATTCATACAGTGCTGATTCATGGATTCACACTGATGCTTTGTCAGCTGCACACACTATTGTTTCTTTACAATTTCCTTCTGGAGTTGAAGTTCAGAGTTCTTTCTCTGAACACTTAGTATTTTATACGATAGAGTTGTGATTCAGTTTTACCAAAGTATACTACAATGCTATGAAAAAGGGTTTTTTTGAATCTCAATTAGTTTTTGGAAAAGACTGTCAATGAATTAAAATATTTTCACTAGTAGAGCTGGAACAGTTAATCAGATATGAACTTAAAGTCCCTAAAATTTGAGTCTTTATGAGCACAGTTCCTGTTGCCATCTATTCATAACACATCACTTCATTCAAAAAGCTTCATCATTTTTTTTTTGCTCATAATTCTAAAGGGCAGCTAGGTTTAAATGTAATTTACTGGAAACTCTGACATTAACAAAATGCCTCCCAAAAAGAAACAATGACATAACACTGAAATAAAACATATAGAGGGAACACAAAATTCCTATTATTCCTGGGAGAAATTTTATCTTTCCATGAGTTCTATGCTCAGCTAAAACCCAAATATTCTGAAAAAAAAAGCTCCACTAATTTCATGCCACTAAGGTCTAACACTAATTGCACAGACCTGCTACTCCCAGTGTGCTCACTATGAACTCAGAGAACTTTCTCTGGGCACGGACCATGGTTGGAGGTGTAGCCTCCATGGGAGTGGGGGAGTGGGGAGCACCAGGAGGGGAGACCAGAAGCACTCGTGCCTTCCTTTGGATCCACCCTTTAGCTTGTAATGCGACACCAGCTCCGTGGCTCGTTTCTCTGTCTGCATCACAGATGTAACAAAACGCAATTTCAGGGGTTAAAGTTGTACTGCATTTCACATTTGAATATTGTAGAACGGGATTGGCATAAACAAGGAACAGTGGCAAAAACAGAGTTCACCAAGTGCTACTGCAATGTGGCATGAACTAAGTGGCAGGTGTTTGGGTTTTTTCTTAACTTCAGTGCATTTTTACAATTTAAGGACTAGTAACTACTGTCAAGGAATTTAATACATTTTCAAAACCACCATTAATTCCAGGAATTTGTCCATCAGCAGCTCTGAATGCCCTACAAAGCAGCAAACCTCCTTTAAAGCAAACACTGAAGTGATGCAGCAAGGATGCTAGAGCATTACAAAAACATTGGTGGTGTAGCTCTTATGTCTCACTGTCAGTATTGTTACAGAGGATAAGTCTTCTGATCAGTGGCTCACAGCTTTAAGAAATAATGATATATTTCTAGATAATCGACTTCTACCTATTACCATACTTTTGATCTGGTGGAACAGTCATGTGCCTTATTTTCCACGTCCTCAGGGTATCCTGGTTAAATGTCACATGCATTTTTCTCCCATGTTAAGAAAACAAAACCTGCATATTAATTCTTTTTAAGGGAGGCATAAAATGCAATAAGAAAGGAACATTGATTATTCTATTCATCTATAAACTACTCCAATAGATGTATAAATAATACTGGTAAATATAATGTAGCTTTAATTAACAGCAGTGCTCCCCCCGTGTTATAACAGTCTTGATAGATGAAACCTTCAGCAATCAATCTGATTGCTCTGAGCAGTTTAAGCTAATTCACAACAAAAGACAAAGTTAAAAAGCCAGAACATTGCAAAATTTTACAAGTATTTTTTAATTTAAATTAAGATCTCTGTGTCACTGACCAGGTTTCTTAGTAGAGAGATTTTAAGCAACTCTCTCTGTAAATGTAATGAAGACCTGAGGTGTCCAAGAGTTCCATGTACTCCTCCACGGCTGTTCCAAATATCAGAATAAAATGACAAAGAACTTCCCTTTTCTAACTCCAAAATGCTTGTGGTTCGGTTGTCAAAATTTGCATCTCAGCATAGCAATCTACCTACAAAATGTTTGCTACGCTGGCCCCAAAAGGTACAAATCTTGGAAAGGAAAGAGCAATGAGTGAATTTCACACAGTGTTAGCAGTTTCAAATGGAAAAAAAAGTATTTTATCTAGAGAGACAATCAGTTTATTTTACACTTTAGGACAATTTGTTGAAAGAAGGAAACTAGAATCCAAGAATAACTTGTTTTATTTACTATGACAAATAAAAGAGAAACACAGGGCATTGTAAATTTAATGATTCGTTGCTGATTTGCTATTCCTACATGACATTTATTTCTGTGTCTATATATAAAGATAAACTGTGCTTATAGATTTTACTTTACATGCATTATATGACATTAAAGAAAATATTTTCTTCTCTCAATTACTTCTCAGCCAAATGCCAAAAGTTCAAACATATAAAGTGAACATGTCTGTCTTGACAGCCAGATAAGACTGAGCTTTTGTACTTTACATTATATTTAGCAGTGAGTCAGGTTTGGTTCATTTTGCTCTGTGCAGTACCAAGCTATGCCCTTAAATCTTTGACATTTTTAGAAGCCAAATATAACCAGTGTTACTCAGAAAGATAATTTTTGATCAACCTGTTTGCTTGAAAGTACATTAGAATTGGTCAAGATTTCCAGGATTACAGCAAAGATATTCTTATTCGCGTTGATATGTCATAAAAAAGACAATTGTTTTTTCACATCTATTCTGTATTTAGGAAAAAAATCTCTTCAGTTGACTATGATGTTTATAAACTTTGTGGTTGTAATCTTTTGGCGGGGGGGCGGGGGTTGATCCCCATTTCAGCCAAGGTTAAATAAGATCATCCAACCACACCAGGTTTCAACTGTCCAGGCACCCCCACTGCCAGGCATGATGCACTCCCCAGGGGTCCCTGTTCCTGGAGCTCCTCTCCTGCACACTCAGGTGTCACCCAGGATTCTCCCAGAAAGACCTGGCAGAGAAGCAGGACCATTTATTTCCCGTGGCTTTCCTGGAGACTGAGCAGGTTATGCTGTGTGGATAAACGTGTTCCAAAAACCCTTTATATCAGTACAGAAGTTTAGCTGGAAGTGTTGCTCAGAAAAGGTCTTGCCCCAATTTTTGTGTAGCCTGGGATGGTGTGGGGCTTTGTAGGAAGTGGTTGGATGAAGGGGACCAAGAAAATGCTCCTGTATGGGAACTTGCAGAAATATTGTACTGAAAAAGCTAAAACAGAGCCTTACCCACTCTCCCCACATTATGGCCTTACATTGATAACAGGAATAGGAAGCAGAAAGTGATTTTTTATTTTTCCTGTTATCATTCACATTAATACCATTTCAACAGATCTGGTAGTTCAAATGATGATCATAATGGTTGTAAATCCTGTTTACTTTTAGTGTAAGCTATCCAAACTCCTTTGAAGAATGCAAAGCATTTTTTATAAAACAGAAGTCAGGAAATAATAGCTTCTAGTCAGGTGTTCAGGATTCAGTTATCCCTAGCTATTATACCAAACACCCTCATGTATACAGCCTGGATATATCCCTTCTCCCTTTGCATCATTTTTGTTGGCCAGGGAAAGTTTCCCTGACATAGTTTTGACAATCCCAAAATTAATTTCTCTTTATTTCATTGTGTCCTTAATAACACTATGTAGGCAACAGATTTCAAGTCTTTCCAAGTGGAATGAAGCAGAAGTGAGCTCACATCCCTAATAAATTGTTTATTGAATATTTATTTTTACTTGGATGACACAGTGCTTGTGAATCTGCTGCTGGTAAAGCCCATGCTTACATGCTACAGCACAACATTTATTGAAGCAGCTACTCTTGCCAAATCTATATTGCATTTATAAATCTTCAAAACAAGCCCTGGTAAATGTCACTTCTTCTTAAATGCTTGGCAGAATCAATGACAAGTGATGCTGCCTTTGCCCTTGAAGAATTCGTGTGTTTGTATCTGAGTCCAAGTTCTAGAAACCTGCTCAGAAACACACACAACATAAACGCACATGCAATGCACCAGAGGCACTGAGGAAAGAAAGGAAAAGTACTCTAAATACAAAAGTTCAATACAAACAGAAGGGCTTGTTTATGGTTTTTTTAGACTTTCCTTGTAAAGCTCATTTACTACTGTAAAGCTCATTTCCTTCCTTCCATTCTGCACTGGAATATTTTGCAGTGGTCATTCATACACTACCCCAAAGCAATCAGCTCATTTTGATGTGGTTTTATTATCCCATTAGGCATCTTTTGAAATAAGTACAAATATAAAATAAACTAAAACTATAGGGTTATAATACCTTATTCTAAAAAAAAAAAAAAAAAAAAAAAAAAAAAAAA
>VYZQ01066589.1:0-10791 GCA_013400655.1 Mystacornis crossleyi
TTTTTTTGTAAAAGAAAGTACATATTCCCAGGGTTTTACACTCAGAATCAAGCAAAAACATGAGGAAATTAAGCTTCAGCTTTCTGAATTTTCTTTTTTACATCAGTCTGGTGGTTATCTTGGCCACCATCTTAGCTAGTAAATTTACCCAAATATCAGTTCTGCATTATTGTATTTGTTACTGACAAAATGCCTATGAATAGCTTGTCCAAATTTGTGATATTTTTTAAGAAGTGAGAACTATGACCTTGAGAGAGCCAACACATTTTTATCTTTATTAGACTGGATATGTCCTTCCAAAGGACACAGAGTTTTCCCGGAAGTTTGGCTTTAAGCAGTCAAAAAGCTTTTGAAACTATTTGCTTAAACCACAAAACTTTGCATGTGTTTCCCTTGTAAATAAAGGATAATGGAATGCAGAAGAATCTTATTTAAACTTTGCAAACATGCATACAAATATGCATGAATGCCAATTGGATTCAATTTTCCTGACTTAATTTGAATTAACTGATGGGTCTTTTGACACAAGCTGTACTAATTGTTGCTTATTTGGGTGCACCATATCAGTGAGCATGGCAATCAAAGGCTCAGCCAGATGTTCATATTTTCTTTGATTGCCCACAGCCTTAGGTTTGAAGAAAAGTCAACCAGCAAAATTATTCTTCTTAGCATCTGTCAAGGTACTGATCACATTACCCTAATGGCAGTCAGAAAAGCAGAATGGCTCTGATTTCCTTTCACTTAACCTGGTATCAGCCTTGAGCTTTCTGCAGTTTTGGTTTGATACCATCACAAAACATGGAAATTTTGTGAAATTAGACCAAACGTATTTATAAGTGGTTGATTTCACCACAGTGAACAGTGAATGTATTTTTATCTTTATACAAACTTGTATTTATGTAACTTCTATAAAGGTATATTTTGTATGTTTTATACTGGCATATATTTACAATGTGTTATTGACTGAAGGGATTTTTGTTTTCCAAGCATCTTATAAAAACTTTTAAGAAGTTGAAAAACTAAATGTATTCCACCTATGTACAGGAAATCTAAGCCTACTGAAACAATTTCTTTTGATTTGCTTTAAAACTTTTGGACACCTCTAAGATAGACCAAGATACATCATTTATATTTACAGCGCAAGCAATTTTTTCAATTCATTAGTATTTTCATGAAAGCATAAGAGAAAAATGATTTTTGTGGGTTCATTTTTTCAAGTGTTCTAAAAGCATCTGCCAGAAAGAGAATTTGCATTTATTTTCAGATGGGATACAGATCAAGACTGTCTTAACCTTTCTCTCCTTTCGTCTCTACGTTTTTAAAATGTGTCTTTGCATTTCCTGCATAGCTAGATCCTAGCTCATTCAGGGTATGACCTTTTTTTGCAATTCCAATAGAAGCAGTGCCTAACAAGGGAAAATGCATGGTTTGTACCTACGTTAATTTAAGAATTTACCATGGTCTGCAGTTCTACCCTGCTCAGGAGTGTTTTAACTTGCAATCCCCACCTGTCTGCCTGGGAGCTGAATATTTTGAGCAAGACTTATCATTCCATTTGTTTCTGTAGGATACCCTCAGCCTAAGAGAATTCACAGCTAAGGAGAACCAGGGGAAGAAAACCCCGCCTAAACCACAACTCTTAATTTGATGGTTGTCTATCTGTAAGACTGGTGCAGGTCTCTCACTTTGTTGTACAGGTTGCATAGAAACATCCTAAAGCTGTGAATGTAGAAGAATCCTTGCCACGGTACTTAAAGGTGATGGACTGTGGACAAGAGGATTCTTTACTTTCAGCTGTTTGTCTTTAAAATTCTGCTGAAATGTCCTTCATACTTCACCAAGTGCAAAAGCAGACCTGTGGACAGTAACAACACTCTGTGCTGCTTCTCCCTGTTGAGTAGTGAAAGTTTTGTTCCTCTTTTACAGTGTTTAATGTGTGTCACGTCAAAAAGATGAATTTAACCTAATAGATGAAGATAATAGGGGAAAGATTCTGGGAATATTATTATGGGTGATGACCTCCAGCAGCAAATAATTCAGGAAGGAGTTTACTGAAGGAAGCTCCCAGGCTCAACCACAAAACCCTGAATGTGGTTTAGTTCTCAATCAAAACTTTCAGAGAAAGATTGCATGAAAGAGGAGCTACAGCATCTGCCACAAAGCTGCTTAATATGACTCATGCCTCAATGGAAGTGTTTACAGTGTAAAAACTCTTTAGATAGTGCTTCAAAACCAATGACATACAGCCCTAGCTCATTTATAGAGTTGTTTAAATATTGCATGCCTGCTGTTCAAATGCCCATGAATCCTACTCAGGTTTTGCAGCCTATTCTACCGCAGAAACACATGGGTAAAGAAAACAAACCCCTTTTCATGCCTTCACTCTGAAAAGGTCTCTCACCTCAGGTTGCAGACATCAAGCTCTGGAGAGAATGACCCCCAGACTGGTGCTAACTCATGGGAAGCGTTTTGCACAGCATGCCAGGGAGAAAGCTCAGAGTGCCATTGAGCTGCAAACACCATGGGCAGGGAGTCGGAGCACATGTACAGGTTCAGAGGAGGAAAGGGCAAGATTTGTATTTGGTGGGGTTTGGGTTTTTGTTGGTGGTTTTTTCATCTCCAACTATGCCTCTGAAGAGGTAACAACTAACGTGAATCTACCTCTTCCACATGCACACGCATAAAACTCAGCGGGCACTGCGGGTGGTACATTATTAATATGATGCTTTTAGGAGAAATGAGAATTGAGGGGAGAAAAATGCCTGACAGAAAGGTAGTGTTAGATTTTGGCTAGGGCTGAGAAGGTGCCCCGGCAGGGCATTGAGGTGGATGCATGGCGGGGCACGGGGCTTCCCTCTCCCTGTTCCGTGGTCACATGTACCCCAGTCCTGGCCCTCATGGGCCATTTTGAATGTACCCTGCATGGAATCCTGTACTTAGAGGGGTGTTCATGTGATTCTAGAGGAGAGTTGTTGTGGCAGTCCATGCCAGGCTCCAGCCATGTGCAGCTGGAGGAATAAAATCTGAAAACATCTATTGAAATATCATCTCCTGGATTCTTCTACGGGCCAAGGCTGCCTTCAGGGAGGTTTGCAGAGAACCCCACTGCAACACAGGGCTAAGTGGAGGTATGTCTCTTTTGACACACACACGGGCTCAAAGTCACCTCGTGGGCTTTGGAACCTGGCAGAGCACAGCCCCCCTCAGGCTGGGCCCACAGGCCCTGAGGGGCCACCCAGGGGAGCACCCAACCCAGGCCTCTGCAGGGAGTTTTGCTCAGAACAAACATCTAAAAGCCCTCCTTAAAGCCACCTCTTAAAGGAGGGCTTTTGTGTATATCTTGGAGTACTAAACTCTAAGTATCACCTTAAGTGCAGTTTTGGGTGCCACAATAGAAGAAAGATTTAAACCTGCTGGAGAATAGCCAAATGAGAGCTACAAAGACAGTGAAGGACCTTGAGAGGAAGCCGTATCAGGAGCAGCTGAGGTCACTTGGCTTGGTAAGTGTGGAGGAGACACAGGTGAGACCTCATCACAGTCCACAACTTCCTCACAGGCAGAAAGGGAGGGGCAGGAAGTGATCTCTCTCTCTGGTGACCAGTGGTAGGGTTTGGGGAATAGGTGTGAAGCTGAGAAGAGGCTTAGGTTGGGCAGAGGTTCCTCCCCCAGAGGGTGGTTGGGCACTGGAACAGGCTCCCCAGGGCAATGGTCACAGCACCAAGCCTGGCAGAATTCAAGTGCTTGGACAATGCTCTCAGGCACAGGATGTGACTCTTGGAGATGGGGCTGTGCAGGGCCAGGAGCTGGACTTTGACGATCCTTGTGAGTCCTTGTCAACTCAGGATACTCTAGGATTTTATGATCCCTCAGCTATACTTGGTCATCTTCATTTGTAACTCTTGTCACACATGCATTGTTTGCAGGCCCTGGGTTTCACCCCTTTCTGGCCTTTGCTGTGTTGTTACAGCCCTGACCTCTGTGTGTAGGAGTCTCCCTTGTTTACAGGGATCTGGAGGCACACATCAAACTCTGTCTTCCTTCACTGTGTTTAAACAATAAAGGGCAGAATGCAATCTGGTTATCAAAAATATTCCACTGTTGCAAGAGAGCCCTAAAGTACTTGGTGGTTTTATTTTCTCTGAGTTATGTGTCTGATTAGAGTTAAATGTATCATTTCATACACCATCACAGCTGAGTTCCACTTGGGTAACATGCATCCAAATTTGCTGTATATCTATATGATGTATTTATTGTTGTGCATATTAAGAGGGTATTAACTAACTGTGCTTGCATATGTTTCAGCCCTTAGTTGGCTTTCAAATATGTGATTTTGCTTTCATCTTAGTTTTATAGTAGATAATTCTAACCTTCTCATTAAATTTAATGAGTAATCACATTGGCTTACTGCTGTTTCTACATGGTACACTTGTGCATACAGTCATCAGAAAGATTATGCAAAACATGAGAAATGAATGCACACATGCAAAACTGCATAATACATTGAAATAATCAAGAAACATTTAATCGGGAACATTTTCAGGTATCCTCATTTCATGTGGACTGTCCATTTTTAAAATTTTTATTGCTTTCTCCAGAAATATTTTCATGGAAAGATGTGATGCTATTTCAGATGAGGTTCCTCAAGATACTGTGGCTTTGTTTTGAGGTCAATGTGTTCAGAAAATGAAACAGGTCAACTTTAAAGTGCAGAAAGTGGTTTCAAAGGGTCAGCAGTGTGAGCTGATCTCCCCATTGTTTTCATCTGACTTTCCTTGCAGAGACAGCCCTCAGTGCTGCCTGGTCTGTACATTTCTCTGTGGTAGGAAAAGGACTCAGAAGCTGAGCAGTCCTTGTCACTGTCTGTCTCTAACCGGGATGGTCCAGACAGGCAGCATGTTACTGTGGGTGTATATTGATTTCTGAGCCTGCTCACCCTCCCCCATCATCCATTCTCTCTCCTAACCCTGAAAGTTAAGCATCTCGTCCTCCTGTTGCAGTGGGGTGGCCTTTCTCTCTGTGGGTGTTTCCCACAGAGACCTGCAATATCTTTAGGTGTGTTTTTTATAAACCAGTTTTGCTGCTGCCTCCTAACTAGGGGCCCAGTGCACCCCCCTCTTTGCACTGACTGCCAGAAACAAACCTGAGCCCTGCTGTACCACTGATCACACGGGGCGCTCCCAGACTGCCCATAAAGATTTCGCATCCTCCTGCCCTGTGTTGCCCTATCATTCTTTTCCCACACATTTCCCCTCTGCTTTTTTATTTCTTTTTTCCCCCACTACAATATCCTGCTTTCTGTTGTACACTGAGGCCTATTTTATCATGCCCTTCTTTTCTAGACATGCGTTTATCCCACTGTTAGTATTGTACTCAGCTTCTGTCTCCCAGCACATGGGAAAACACTCTTGGTGTGGGCACCAGTGGACTTCCTCCTTTCGATCAAATATTTTCAATCGTTCTGGAGAAAAACATCTCATTATTTCAAATGAAAACATCACAATTAGAGAAAGGGGAGAACTTGGAAGGTGAAACATACTTTGTTCATTTCAGAATTTGGAGAGCTGTGGAAAGTTTTCACAAATTAAAATTCCATTTTTGGCCCTTTCTGACAGTAAACAGCTTTGATCTTAATATCTGTGCACTGAACAACTCTGCAGGCTTAGAGCAAAGTGGATATTTCTAAAATCCTTCTGAGGAATAACAAAGGGATAAGTGATCCCTATACATCCAAATCAGAAAGTTACTGAATAGCGAATGTTATGAAGATTATCTATTTATGCATTCTACAGAGCCTGAGCCTTCCCATTGTGCTACATTATCTTGTGAGCCAGTTTGGGCACCAGGACCACAAAGCAGAGCTACTTTCTCACCTGAGCTGCCACTGAGATGATACTGTAACAAAAAAAAAACCGGCACAGGCTCAAGAGACTGTATGAATAGAATACAAAACCTTTTTTTTTTTTTTTTTTTGGTTAGTATTTGTCAGAAAGAAGCTTTTATGTCAATAAAAACAACTTCATTACTTCATTCTAAATCTTTCCATCTCTCATTCCAATTAACATAGTCTCTGTGCTCTAATGAGGAGGGCCTGCTTTAGAAGTCCTGCAGCTCCATGATACACCCTGGCTGACTTGTGTGGGCTTTCTGAGTAAGATTCTGAGTAAACTAAAAAATAAGAAATCAGTATTTCCATTTCAGAAACAACAATTATAGTGCAATGTTTTTATTTTGTTAGTCACATCCTGAGTCTCCTCATTTAGTTAACATTTTTAATTTAAAAGCTTCATGGCTCTGCTGTAGCTATGTTTACTTGTGCTGGGGAACTTCAGAGCTTGCAGGCTGGGCCTCTGCAGGCTACAACTCACTGGCCTTGCACTGCTGCAGCCCATGGGGGGCTATGGCCACACGCAAGATCTCTGGCTGTGAGATATTTCAGGTGAGAGAGGTGCTGAGTGTGAGGCTCCTGTATTCATTCCTGGTTATTAGATGACCTTGGAGCTCTGCACAGCCTTGTCCCAGCCCCATGAACTCAGGAAGGTTCTTTTAATTAACCATTGAAAACACAACAGACGATCCAGTTTAGAGAACTTCTGGGGCTGGAAGAGAATTAATTTGGTTTTCATCCAGCACCTTATTGGATGGACTGAATGTTTAATTTTCATCCACATTTTAATCACAGTGCAAGCTGGAGTTCTTTCATGCTTCAGCAAAATTTAGCTACATTGTCTTTTTGATGTTAAAAAGTAATAGTTTCCTAGATTATAAGAGGAAGCAGAGGAGGCATTTAGATCCCAGTACCACTGCTGAGTTTTTAACAACTCTTGTCTCTCTTACTGAAGTTAGGTGTGTTTTCATGGAGATCACTTCTTCCACCCTTGAGAAACTGGAAACAAAATCAAGGTCTGCCAAAGCTCCCTGGACAACCTAGACAAAACGTGTCCTCTGTGGGCTTTGGCTGCATCCTCTCTCATTAGAACAGAGCCTTCATTCACACAGCTGAGAAAGAAGCAAGCCCAATTTTGGCTAGAGCAGTGTGTCTGAGTATCTGTATGCTTGCAGGCTTCCTCACTATTAATTTTTAATGTTCTTATTGAAAACAAAATGTATAAATAGCTTTAGAGCAATCTACTCCTTGGCAATAATCTTGGCATTGCTTTTCACTGAACTAACAATGAGCCTCTGATAATTTATGTACTTTCAAAAGGAACACAAGACACGTTTCCAGGTAAATATAATAGACATGACATTTAATATCCTGTCTTTGTAATTTTCAATTTTTTTGGTGCATCTACAATAGAAGATGTTCTTTCACAGAAAAATGAGTGTGCCTGCAATAGAAAATCGGTGGCTATTCAGACTTCTCCTTCCAGCCATTAGCATGTGAGATTCATTTTAAAATTAACAAAGCTGTTCCCAAGGGGAAGAATCTTAAGGAGATAACTGTCCTTATTTTTTGCGGCTTTGTAGCTTTTGTGTCGCAAGGTGACTGCTGATGCTAGCCATAATGGCCCACACTTGGACTGGAAAAAAATATCTTCATTGCATTTTATATATTTTTCCAAGAGATGTGCCAGTCATTGTGAGTTGATATTGCCCTATCCTGCATTAGGGAGAGAGGGAGAGAGAGATAGTGAGAGGAAAAGAAACTCCACACATAGACACAGAATAGTTTGTGCCTCTCTCGTCATAGCTTGTAATTTAAATATCTTTTGTATGTCCGTGCTGTTCTGGACAGAACATTGCCTCAGTCTGGGGTTTTTTGGGGCTTGGTTTGCCATGTACTGACTTCATTTCCATGCAAGACAACCATAATCTGTGTTTGCAGTGCAGAAACCATCTCCAGGATGGCTCTCTGTTTAGAGGGGTTTGAAGCAAACTTTCAAAACAAATTGCCCAGTGTCGTGGGGTGACTTTATGCTGCTATATCCCCTATCATTGGTCTATACCCAGACATGATTTCTGTGCCTTAAAACGGAGCCTGAGAGAGAAGAGAGAAAAAAAACCGAGGGAACTTTTCAAAGCAGTTTCTACTTCAAGGACAGAGATTAGCAGCTGCTGCAAAGCAAGGAAGCATCCTTCCTGCTTTTCAGATTTTTTTTCCCAGTTCGTTCTTCTCCAGAGAGTTGAATTTGTTTTCCTGGAATTTTGGACTTTTTTTCTTTTTTTTCCCCCTTCTTTCCTGGACTGCTTCGCATCAGAACACATCAGGACTTCTTTGACAGGGGTGGAGGCCCAGGAGGAGGGGCCACCTTGTCCGAGGAGGAGGAGAGAGGCTACCCACAGAAGGACTTAGGATTTTTTTTCCAGGTTTTCTCTCTATAGTGAGGGGGCAGGTTTATTGCTTAGAGTTATTATCCTTTTCCTGTGTGTTTGTTCAATAAATAGTTTTATCTCTTTCACTTTCCTTCGAGGAAATAAGTTTATTTTTCCCGAACCTGGTGGGGGAGGGGTTTGTAACCTATCCTCTCTCTCGGAGGATATATTGCTAAATTTGGCTAAACCAGTACACCCAGTCTACTTTAGGTAGGGTGATCCCTCAAGATCACAGAACATCCAAGTTCTGTTTCTAGAGGTAAAATCCAGATGTCATATAACAATTTAAATCTTTTGTTGGTTGTGATTAGGGTATGAAAAATATTGATCATTGTTTTGTTTTGGGCTTGGTTGAGTAAAGAATTGATGTGGTTGGTTTTGGAGGTTTGGTTTGGTTTTATGTATTTTATAATACCATATGATGAATCTGAGGTTTTATGTTTTTATGACTATTAGGATTTGACTATAGAATCTGAAGCTCTTTTTCATATGAAGACCAATATGTGAGTTTTGATGTGAAATTTCTTTCTGTTCTGATGAGTGCCCTTTTGGTTTGTTTGTTTGGGGTTTAAACAGTGCTAATAGGAGACTTCTTTCAAGGGAAAAACAAGAGCATAAAAGAATAAACAATGTCATTTTCCCCCCTTTAATCTGAAACTTGGAGAGAACAAGAACAGCAGATTGAAGAAGAGAATGGACAAAGAGGAGTTAGAATAACAAGCAATGGTGAGATGCTTTCATGACAAGGATAAATGGTAAGGCAAGTGGTTAAGGCCTTAAGAAAGGTTAAAGAATAAACCAGATGGGTCCTTGCTGGTAAGTGTGGAAGACTCAAGTTCATTTCCTCCTTTGTGATGTTGTTGACACAAACCTTGGCAAGATGCTTGGACTAATTCTGGAAAAGATCTGGTTTCTTTTGACTTCTTGAATACATCATTGCACTCTTAGAAACAACATGCTGCTGCAGACTAATCCCAATTCTGCCAAACCACAACCACCTTTATTTTTTACCCTAAAGCACCCAACTGAGGAGTGTTTTGGGTTTATTTTTTAGGTAGTCTTGAACAGCTCAGCTCCTAACTTAACCCAGCCCACTCGAGCAGGAGAAAGTGGCTACTCCTCTGCCAAACTTATTGCAGCTATCCTCACAGCTTAGATAGGCATAGCCAGAGTTCATAAAAGAACAGGTAGCAGATTAAAAAGAGAGAAGGTTTTTTGGAGAAGGAGACTTATGTTATGTCACTGGACCCATCACTGGTTCTGGTTCCACAGTCTAAAACAAGGTGCTGGAAATTTTGTGTTCCGGTGCTTTCTAAATCTTGGTCTAGTTCTTGTCTTCCATTTCCTATAAATAAACAGGGTCATTTATTTATGATGGCATTCTACAAAGATAAGCACTTGACTGTGAAGAGGATGGACAGTGTAGATTCTGAGTAGCTGGGGAAGGAATATCCTGTCTTGTGTTTGATGGTATTATCTGAACTGCTGGAGCTATAAATCCATAAAAGCCAGATGTGAACTTAGCAGCCCTGCTGCCTACTGCCAATGGCCAGATCAGCACCCTCTCTGTTAACACTTCTCTTCCCAGTGCTGTTGCCCAGTGCTTGCCAGGACATGTAGTAACATTCCTTTTTTTTCCGAGTCTGGATGGTCTGGAAGCAGAATGAAGTTACAGTAATGGCAGTGGATGAGCTCTGGACATTGAAATAAGAGAATGACCAATCCAGATAGACAAGACTTGATTTTATTAATAAAATTTGTATTTTCCTCTTTGAGGTGACAGTTACAAACTTTGGTTCAAAAATAAAAGAAAATATGAACAGCAAGAAGTTGACTTCTGGAATCTCACTTTTACATGTATAAACGTGCATAAGAAAATACCAGTTGGAAACGAGCCAGCAGAAACTAGTACTATTTAATTTAACAATTTATAAGAAATAGAAACAAACATTTCTTTTCAAGTCTTACATATATTATGAAAAATAATTACAAAAGGATTTGTGTTGTAAAGCTAAAATGTAATTTCTACTTCCAACTACCTGAATAAAATGTTCAGAGGGAAGGCCAAACCAACGTGTTTTTTTGGTTAGCTTTGCAGAGTGAATTGTGTGTGTTTGGGTCAAAGACAGCTCTTTAGGAAGCAGTCCCTCGTATGTTGCTTAGCAACTGTGTAGAATCACATGACCTAGACATATTGCATCCCTGGCCTTCAGGTGGAGTAACAGGAAGAAAAATAATTCATATTAATGGGACGGGCAAATATTATATAGACTATTCCGTGAAACTTTTAGTATCCAGTTCAGGAAGCAAACATCCATCATTGCTTACATAAACATCTAAGTAAACACTGCAAAAATCCATAAATAACTGTTTAGAATCCAGTTTTTATATTTATGTAGCCCAAATAAGCACAATGGAAACAAATCCAGATGAGATTAAAAAAAAAAAAAAAAAAAAAAACAGGAAAATAAATTGCAA
>VYZQ01066589.1:17429-55690 GCA_013400655.1 Mystacornis crossleyi
AATCATTGTGTTGACAAAAAAAAAAAAAAAAAAAAAAAAAGATTGTAAAGGGCCAAACCATTGTTGTGCTCTGAACTCTTCTCACTACATTGCTTTATGGGGAAGTGTGTGTTGCCCTCACACAAGTGACATGCAGAACTGACTCACAGTTGCCTCTGTATCCCTGTTAATTCCCTCAAGCACAGACATATTCTATGAAAATTGAAAACTGTGGATGTTTCCTATGATAAAACTTGAAAATTCCACTTGGTGTCTAGGAAACAATATTTAATTTCAAGAAATTCAAACACTTCATTCAGATTTAAAACTCTTTGTTTTAGGTTGTTATGATATATAAAAGAAATATGGAAATAGAAGAGTATCATCAGGGGAAACCAGTAGAATTCTGTTTTCTGTGCTTCAATATAACACATTAAGTAATTATTCCATGCTTTGTGAGGGGTCTATAGGGGTTTTTTTGGGTTTGTTCTTTTTTGGGTTTTTTGTTTATTTGTTTTAAGTTTCTTATGGCTTTTTCAGTGCAGATATGTATTTCTGTGCCTGGTGGATCTGCATTTCCTGAAAAATGAATTTTCAAACTATCATTCATATTTTAGTTCCCAAATTCTGTTTTCTACCCTTGTCAAAACAGGTTCATCATGTCAGTGTAATGCAAGATAAGAATTCTTACTTACTGGAGGACCAGGTGGACCAGGTAAGCCACTGTCACCCTTCTGACCTGCAGGACCCTAAAAAGCAATGAGAGAAGTGCAGTGTTGACCATGCTATACAACGTTTAAAGACAACACACAAAAGCTAAGGAAAAGAACAAAAAGTACAGAGGAGAATTACTCACACTGGATCCTTTGGAACCTTTTGGACCCTGGGGACCCTATGGGCAAGAACATATAACTCTGGTTGGAGTTTATTGCACACAGTGTGGGGGTGGTTTGAACAGGAGGGCTGGATGAGATTACTTACAGGTAATCCAGGAGGACCAGGGGGTCCAAGTGGACCAGCAGGACCAGAAATTCCCTAGAAAAGAATAAGAGAATAAGCACAGAACTAAAGTATTCTACATAATGGACTATGTTAAAAAATCATATCTGTGAAACAGGTAGTCCCATTAAGTGTCCAACTGTGATGAGTTTTGAGTTAGGCCATTTGCTAGAGGCCAAAATAGTTGGCAAGTTTAAAATACTATCTGATAATCTGAGTCACTTGTAGTTGTCCTTACACTGACTGCAGTGCATTGTCACAGCTGTGTTCCTCTTCAGACTGGCTTGGAAACCTCATGTTTTACATAGCGCCTTAAAAACATGGCTTAGTAACTAGAAGAGAGGGAGCTACTTCGGGTAATACAGTCAGTAAATGTGATGAGATTACTGCTTCTACTTTTGTCTTGTTGCTCACTTGTGTTATGTGTGCATGTTAGGGTGTAAGTGTTTCGTTCATTTTCTCAAACGCTCTATAATCTCATTTTAAGATGCTTATTTTGCTGTGTTTGTACAATGCATAAGAAAGTTTTAACCTCTTGCAGGAGACTCTGGGTGTTAAATGTTTATAAAAACTTCATGTATTTCAAGAGAAAGCCTGGAATATGTACTTGTTGCTTGTGTGGAACTTGAATGGAAACACAGGTATGTTGTACTCACTGCATCACCCTTGGCTCCAGGAGATCCCTGTGGGCCAGGAAGACCCCTATCACCCTTTTCACCCTGTTCTCCTGGAGGTCCAATCAGGCCAATCAAGCCAGGATGACCCTAAACAAGATTTAAGAAAATATAGTTAAATATACATTAAAGTAAATGTGTTTTACGAATACATAAAATTAGACCTTTCATATGTTACCACTGTTGCTTGTCAACAATCAACCTGAAAACGAATTACTCTAAAAGCATACTTGTTGTTGTTAGGTGGTCTTTTAAAATTTAAAATTATTTGCAAGTTGGGACTGCTTATTCAGTGAAAGATCTAAGTGCAAGGTAGTCCTTACTGAAACTGATACAGAAATCACACTACCCCTGGGTACAAATTCCATACCAGTTTTCACATTTAGATGCTACCAGCATCTCACAGAGTTCCACATGTGATATGGCTGTATAATCAGCTGATCCAAGCACATAAACGAAACCTGCAGTTCACAAGGTACAGTCTTATTCATGTCCCTTTCTCTACAGCTTTTCTCTGATACACAAGCAATCAATATATTGTTGGGACTCCATAGGAAAATGCTATCCCAGATGTCTCAATCCATTATTTCAAAAGAAAATATTATAGCTGTTAAATATTTATATTTTGTTCTTTTAAAATAAAAATCTCCAATACTCTTTATTTCTGCTTGCTTTGTTGTAAATCTGACAGTTCTCTTTCCATCAATATCTTTGGGATTTTCAGTGCAAGGATCATGTGCTCAATAGATTACCACACAGGCAGTAATCTTTTTTTCTTTCTAGGTATTTCCAGGGTACCAGATATGGCTTAAAACTTCCTGATTACTATTAGGGCTGTGGGAAGCTGTTTGATAGGCACAGTGTGATGCCTTGCTGATACAAACCCTACTGCTTCTTTCTGCTAATTTTATGCAGACTTTTAGGCTGGGCCAAAGTTACAAAGACACAACCAATTAGCAAAGAGTACCTTCTCTCCTTTGGAACCTGGGTCTCCTTTCAGGCCAGGCAAGCCCGGGGGGCCCTGTATAAGTCAAGGGAAGTAATGTTAAATAAGTTTTAACATACTGTTCAGATCATGTTTTCTTGAAATGTCATTAAAGGTAGTGAAAATCAAAGTGCGGATTCAGTGGTTAATAGTTGTGATTGATGACATGATTAGAGCCCAAGATGAAATGTATGTTTAAAAAGTCATAATGATGCTACAGTGGTATTTAAATTACTTTATAATTAGAACTCTATAAAGGGTTGTATGAATAGAAATCTGTGAAGCAGAGGGTCAAATAAATTCTTGGTTTGAGAAATCTTTAGATTTTATAAGAATGGCAATGCTGGTTTTGTGTAATTTGTACAAAATGAGGTGAAAACTGCAGACCATGCAGTGCCTATGCAAAAGATGAATTTTTCAGAGGCTGTTAATCTCACACTGCACAGGTATACATCAGGTGTAGAGCTGCTACACTAAGTCTGTGTCTCCTCACTACTGCTTTGGTGGCAGTGGACAGGTTCTGATGTGGATGGCAGTGATAGGAGACCTTTTCCACCTGGCACATAATCAAGTGCCATAACATTTAATGTACAAAAATTATTCTGTGCTCATGCTTCCCATCTCCGCTTCAGGATATCACTAGATGCAAAAGCTTAGGCAAATACATAATTCATGAATGAAATGTGAAATTTTGAAGCTTTTGGAATGCAGAATCAGATTTTTCACCTGCAGTGTGTTGTGCTCTACTGCAAATCAGGTTTCCTAATCTCCTGGTAGCAATCTCCTGTGGAGGATGGGAGGGGAAGGAGGGAAACCTAACCTCAGCAACTTTTACATATCAACTTTACTTTCTTAAAATCCAAAATTAAGTTGCAGCAATGTATTGAAAAGTTGTTGTTGAGCTGACAGGAAGTTTGTGCATTTGAGAACATAGAGTTCATTAATATAGTCAGCTTCAGAATTGAACTGAATATTTAAGCTGTCAAATGTTAGAAGAGAGACCTTTTGGTGATGTATTTGGAGGCTTCTATGACTGACAAGTGGGAAAGGATGCTCACCAGAGGTCCAGGAGGGCCATCCTGACCTGGTGCTCCAGGCATACCTTGTTCTCCCTAGAAAAACCAAAAAGCTCACTTTACCAAAGTATATACAAGAAATGCAACATTTAAAGTATTATTATGTGCTCCCTTACTTACCACAGGGCCAGGAATGCCCCGGAGACCCTCTGGGCCAGGTTTTCCTGCAGGTCCCTGTGGACCAACTGGCCCTGTTTTTCCAGGAGCCCCTTCTGCACCAGGTTCACCCTAGAAGGAACAGACCAGGTCAGAGAGGGGGAGCTGGCTGAGTTTGGCACCGGAGGGATGTACAAGAGGCAAAGTGTTTTTGAAAAGCCAGAGTTCTGCACAGGATGATTTCCTGAGTGAAATGTCTCTGGCTTCATAGAGAGATGTGGTGCCAGCAGAGCAGGCTCACCTTGTCTGTCACAGGTGAGCTGTGTTGGGCCTGCACTGCTGGCTCCCCTCCATCACATATTGCTACTGATTCTGGGTCTGAATTTGGATTTTACAATTTATCTATTATTACTTTGAAAAGTTGCACACTCACTGCATCATAAGCAATTTACTTTTAATTTATAAATAGTTTATATTTCTATGCTTCAAAAAAAAAATCTCAGCGTATTACCTTTGCACCTTTTTCACCTTGTCTGCCTTCAGCACCCGTTGCTCCAGGAGGTCCCTGTAAAATATAGACACTGAGTTCTTAATCTCAGGTTTTTTCAAATATAACCAGTGAAAAGAATTCTGAAAGTGAAATTTCCACTAATAAGTAGAAATGCTTACAAAATAATATTAAATCTCTTTTCTGACATTTTATTCACAGGATAGAAAATACCAATCTGTCATATCAGCTCTTTTTCCCCTATAAAATTTTATGGACTTTTAGAATACCTAAAAGAATATGCACTGCCTAACACATCTGACATGATGAGGTTCAAACCAAAGAATTAGCTTTGGAAAAAAACCCCCAAAACAGGATATAAAAGGAAAAGGGCGATACTAATTTATATGTAAAATAACAATTAATTTTAAACTTGCTTTGCATTGACTTCTATCTATTCACTGTAGTTTGTCCACTGATTTCAAAAAGGCCTGTCTTTCTACAGTGCACAGAGTGCACTCTATTTTCTGAGTCAGGGATGGACTCAGTAAGGGGCCTGGTTACATTTGGACAGCCAAAAATTGACGAATTATCTACTAAATATGAAAGTGGAAAACAAAAAGACATTTTTTTCCTCCAAAACATCAAGGGCTGATTTTTAGGTCAGGTAATTAATATTCATAGCTTCAGTTATGAACAGAAGCAGTGTCTAGAATCTAATGTACTCTTCTGAAAATGGTTCTCTTATATGCTTAGTTTAGAAAAGATGCACTCTAGATAATGGACCAACTGTTCTCCTACAAGGTTAATTTTTAGCCTGGGAAATGTCTTTATTACAAGTAGCTATTTCTTGCCAACCAGTGAACAGCTTAATGGAAAATGAAAGAAAAGTGACCCTGATGAAATGCCGTCATTTTGTGAATCTATATAAGACTCATCTGTTCATTAATGCAACAAGCAGATTGTTATGTAGATATTAAAAAAAAAAAAAAGCTCTTAAGACCAGTAACTAGAAATATTCAATTGCTTCCATTTATTTACCTCTTTTTACTTCTTAGAAATATATAGAAAAACAATGCAGGCTCCCTAAAGGTAAAGCACCAGAACACAATTTTAATTTTACAGATAAGAACTGTACTTCCAGTCAAACATCTGCCTGTTTGCTTTGTGAGCTCAGGGTTTTGGACCAGTGTTTGACCTAAAGCCATTTTTTATAGTAGAGCTGAATTTAACCCAAATTTTTTATAGCCTGATATATTTCACTGTGCACTGCTACTGGCACATACCTTGAGAAACTCCACCAGTTTTAACTCCTGGAAATTTATATTCATTTTATAACTATTTACATGGAAGTATATTAAGATCATTCATTTGCTTCTGAAATTAAGCTTTCTCCAGGGTGACACTGAACATCTGCAGTACTGTAGGAACCTTTTGGCCAACAGAGGTAGTTCAGACTTTACATCAAAGATAATGCCAAATGATTTGAATTACCCACAGTGGACTTTGACCATTTGTTGTGGGTATCAACAGGTTTTTTCTTTGGTATTTTGAAGAGCTGTAAGAGGTAAAGGACTTAGTTTTATTTCTTCAAAATACAGAGAAGCTTAAAAGCCCAGGGCCAAATACTGACTCTTTAAAACAGGAAGAATAATTTAAATCCCTGCTGTTTCATAATAATTAGTAATGACAGATGCATTGTGTAGGTTGTAATTTGTTGGGTAGATCACAGTTTGCAGTGATAATGAGAAAATCAACAGGTACATAAATAAATTCAGAAACATTTTAGAAACGTGACTTTGTTTTCTTACATGAATTAATTCACATGCCCATTGTCTTTACTGCTTGAAAATTTCTTGCACTGAAGCTCCCATATGGATTATAATAATCCACCCTATCTAAGAAACTAAAAAAGGGTCGAATGAGGCAGTTTGTATTTGAGAAATATGGTCTCTGCATAATCTAGAAATGCAGCTGCAGCATGAACTAATTAGCAGGGCTAAACCCACTGTGATGGCTAAAATACAGATGCAGTGAGTGATGAGTGCTAACCAGAGGGGGTGTTCATTATCACACCGGGCCGAGGCTGCCCCAGGCACGGAGCTGCTGAAGGAGCTGTTCCCTGGCACAGGCTGCGACTGCTGGCCTGGCACGGCCGCGGCTGCTGCAGAGACAAACTGCTAATTATTATTTATCTTACCTTCCTACACTGCCACTGTTGGAGTGGCTGGGACATTCCAACTGACAGAAAGGATCTCAGGATAAGTAATTTTACATGAATGCATGATTCTCCCCCTCAGCACCGCAGCTACCATGCTGATTTTTATGATCATTGCACTCTAATTTTGGACATACTGCCTGATACATTTTATGAACCAAGAAGACAAACGAAGTCATGCAGAAACAAACTCGTTCTCGATTTTTGTTATGTGAACCTATTGAATATTTTTCTCTGCTCTTCCATATTTCATTAAAATAATTTAAATTGTTGTTTATAGCTGTCTGTCATCTGACTTAAAACATGATTTCCAACACAGAAAACCATTACCACATTTCATCAGCCTGTTGAGAGAGGAACCTGGCATATTGTTAGGTGTTCTGTGCATTTGCAATCAAAAGAAAATCAGCTTAATTTTTAAGTGGTGAGTGCACCCTGCTGAGGCAGCATCATGCTGTAGCCAAAATGGAAAGAAATCTCCTTCATAGAAACACTTTATTTTTTCCTAAGTTACTCAAATATTGTATTTAAAGGCAACAAACAAAATAAACTGCTTCTCAAAATGATGAAACTGGCTTTGCTTCAGTATTGACATCTCTTCTTTTAATGGAAGCAGATGGTATGGCCTCCAGTTGAGAACAAAAATGTATCTTAGTCTCACACTTTAAATTCTAGTATTTTTTGGTTGGTATATGGAGATTTATGTGTATGTGATGTGGACATCTAATTGTCACTCCCAGAGAAGGCAGCCCAGCAGCAGGTCCCAAAGCTCAAGAGCGTGGCACACTGAAGAGCTGGGAGGAACACAGGCAAGGAGTGCTCTCTGTGCTGACTTGTACTGATTTCATATTGATATTAAGGACAAATGTTCTCTGATGGTGTCTTTTCCTCATGCTGTTGTTAACATTTGTCAGATAGAAATCAATGAATTGAAACTAGAGATGTAGTGTATGTACATAGAACTGTATGGCAAATCAAAAACAACTCCCAAAAGTAAGAGCAAGAGATTAAGTTTCAGAAAAATAATAGTAACAACATAACTGTAGCATGGTTCAGGCTGTATCTATATTTCTAGATAAGCAGGCACAGTTACAACAGTTACTTGCACCTTAATTACATTGATGTGTAAAGCCTTCTGAGCATGCATTTTTCTGATCTGGTACATGCACAGATCATTTAAGAAGCCAAAATATGTAAAATAATAATAATGATTTAATGAAAATTTTAAAAAAATTACTTTAAAAAACTTTATCAATTACTACAAAAAGTCACCCTTTGTAGATTATGGTTTTGGCTTATAAATTTCTTAGATACAATGAAAAAACGATTTATGTGCATGTCTTTCACTAGAATTTGCTTCCCAGGGAGAGCTGAGGAAACTTTGTAACTTTATAACTAAATAGAACTTGCTCCAAACTCCGATGCCTAGTAATAAACACGACTTCAGAACCCTGGGCAGTAAAACTGAGTTCGGGTCAGTTCCAAAATAGAATGGAAGAGGGGAATGAAAATGCATAACAAAATAAATAAGGAGACTGCTGTTGAGGATTTCAAGAGACTTTAATTAAAAGTATGAATTCTGAGCTCTGCCAGCTCATTATTTCAGAGATGGAAAAACAAAAAAATGGGGTGGAATATTGCTTTCTAGTGGTATAGCCAGAGCTGCACCTCTCAGACAGCAGTATTACTACTGAAATGGTATGTCCTTCTCAAGCCAAATGAAAAGACTCTTGTTAGGGTGTTTTCTTGAAATTGATTCTACCATACAAGTAATGAAAACTAATGAAAAACATTTTTTCCAGCTAAGAATGAAGCTTTCAGTCTTTCTTTCTAGTGTAACATCAATATAATACATATTCCCTACAAGTTGAAAACATTCTGGTGCTCAAGTAATGTAGAATCTGATTGTACAAAATGTATTCTTCAAAATTCAGAAATGGGACTATATTGCAGTATTTAGCCATACATTCTCCCTAAATTGGAAACATGTCATACCACAGGTAACATGGAACTAGTGCTTCAAAATTAGGGTTTTTTGTCTAGGTACAATCAGATAGAATATAGCCCATCTGTGAGGAGCGAGCTATTGCCTTTCTGTATAATAAAGCAGGAAGTTTTAATTTGATGTCAAGCAAACATACTAATTGTTAATATTCAATCAAGCCATATTTCAGTTCTAGTGATAAGGTTGCTGATGCTACCATAATCATTGACAGTATTATAAATACTTTGTATGTTGGTGGAACAAATAGATTACTGTGTAAAATAATGTAAACTAATTAGGCATGTCAGCTCACTCAAGCCCATTAAATAAAGCAATTTAACATATTTGGCTAAATAATTCTCAGCTTACATTTAATAATGCCACTTCTCCTGTTTTTTAAAGTGTAAAAACTGCATGTAATTGCTCTCTGAAGCAGACCTAAGGGTTGATGCATCTACTACAGTCCTGTGAGTGCAACATTATTTACTGTGTTTGATTAGCTATATTTGTAAAGCCTGTGAACCTTCGAAGGCTTTAGAAATAATGGAATAGCTTCATAAGTTACAGAAATGTCTGCCTGTTAATTTTGTATGCACCGGGGATGACATAGTTTTGCACAATAGCTGCATTGAAATTATTTTATTTCAGAGACTAAAGACACCAAAACAGACACATTCTTCCTACTCCCTGATAGCAGTCATGTGCCTAAAGATGATGTCTGCTATTACTGTCATAACAATCACTCCTATTTGCAGACTAATTCAGTAGACACTGAATTCTTGAGTGAAAAGAAAAAACACCTTTGTGGATAAGCAGTACATTCTTCCCTATGTATTTTGTTCTTATTTTCCATGTAAGCCATGTTAAAGAACTTTCTCTGCTGTTTCTATTTTTTCATTTCTCTGATTACATTATTTGAAAGAAATTATAAATGTCATGTATGAATGTCACAGCATGGAACAAGTAGCTGGAATTCTCTAGGACATGGTGTCTCAGAAAGAGAAGGGTACAAGAGAACATGAGAAATTCCTTACTCTTTTCCCTGGAGGACCAGGTGGGCCAGCTTCACCTGAAGGACCTGGTGGACCCTGCAACAGAAAATGATAAACTCAGCAGTAATAAAGGATGAAGTTCTCATCTTCATTAAATAGCATGGACATCTGCCATGTGTTAGCCCCTTCCAATGGACAGAATCTACAGAAACAGAAAAAACAGAAGAACTTTGATGCTTAATATGGCTCAGATGCTGCCTAAGATCTTGGCTTAATTTCATCAGTTCAGCTAATGAAGATTATTTGGCTGCAGCATTTCTTTCTTATGCTCAGAGCTGCTCTATTTTTAGTGCTCCTCAGCAGCTCCAGCACAAATCCTTTAACACATCACTACTTCTAAAAGAAATTAAGCTCTTTCTCAACTGTGTTACTGTAATATGGGCAGTTCGACATCTTCAAGGAAATAAATAGTTTTTTTTCAGTATAATAGAAGAAGCCTTCACTTTGAAAATATTTTTTAAAAGTGTGACTGCATAGAAACCACTGATTTGGCAAAAGATACTTTCTTGTCATCAGAGAGAACAGGCAGGTGAAATAAAATGAGAGAAAAATCTTACAGGTTGACCAGGATCGCCGTCTTCACCCTTCTCTCCACCAACACCATCCTGACCCTACAGAATTCAAGGAAAATAAACAAAAATGAAAATTCAGCTACTTTGATCACTAAGTTTCATATATAAATATAAGAGCATTATTCTTATACAGAGCATTTTCTGAAGAACATTAGTTTTCAAAACTTTTTAAAGATTTTTAAACATTTTTAAGCCTTAAGAAATATGTGAACAGAAAAGCAACGGATCTTACAGGCAAGAGCTCATCCCCAGACAAGAAAGAGACAGAGTCAACTAGAATTAAGACAAATTAATGCAAACTAAGACTAGGACCTAATACTGTTTTTAAGCCATACTTACAGCTGGACCAGGTTCCCCAGGGGGACCAGGATCGCCAGGAAAACCAACTGGGCCCTAGATACATCAGGAAAAAAAGCAAGGAATGTGTCATCCATTGACAAGCAGGTAGCACTCATCACAAATCTTTTATGAAGCATATAATGAATGGAGTGCAGTTGTAGAAAATGCTGTGGGTCTGTAAGCAGCACAACTTCAGCAATGCTTCACAGTGGTTTGGGTTAGAATGATGAAGCTCACTTACTGGGTTACCCTTAGGCCCATCATCACCTGGAGGTCCTTTAGCACCTGGTGGTCCGGCTGCTCCAGGTGGACCAGCTTCACCTTTTTCTCCCCTTTCACCTTTTGGACCCTGGAGAAAACACATGAATGCAAAAATGCCATCTGGATATTGAATAGCCAAAAAAAGGATCACAATGGCAAACTGATTTTTCTGACAAGGGCCATGTCACTCCCCAATAAATACTGGCATGTGAGTGGGAAATTAGCACCTTTCAGGTCAAGTGCCAAATTCTGCACGCAGTTTGCATCAGTGAACTGTTATCAGAAAGAAGAACATGCAAGACAAAGTTAGTACTTATGGAAGGAAAAAGGTATTCTTTTAGGAAGTCTCCATCCTCTGTTAGCACAAGATGTGGCTATGATTACATGGAAACAAATTGCATTTTAAAGGTGTAAGTTCTTCACTGAAGATTCAAAGAAAACATACAAGAGTACACAAGTGATCTGAGGAAATCCTTTCCAAAGCAAGCACTGCCAGATACCTTAGTTCATCATAATGAATCTTAATGATAAGACAACAACAAAATACTCACAGATGTTCCAGATTCTCCAGGAGGTCCAGGGTTACCAGCTTCTCCAGGCTCACCCTATAGATGCATAGGAATAAATTTATGAGTCATTAGGGAGAATATTCCTATGAATTTTCTTCTTTTATTACATATTCTTCCCAAGCTTATTTATGTAAACAGCTTATAAGAACTGGTTTTTATTTGGTCTACCTAGAGGGGGTTGAGTTATGTATATGGTTTTGCAGAGCTGGAGTCTGAGTTTTGAGAGATAATACATCAAACTAATATTTTGTTGAGCCAGGGAGACTAAACTTCCCTTTGGGCTTTGGAAGATCTTCCCCTTTATTATCCCATATACTGCAAATTTCCTGTTTGTGATTATTGCTATAGCTACCGTTAGAATAAGAAAAAAATTACATAAAGAAAAACCTAAGGATGAAATAACAGCATTAGTTATAAAAACTTTCTCCACAGGCTACAGAGGTGTGTGCTATGTATTTACCAGTGATGGAATTTATTTAGTAAAGCAGATGTCTTTCAGGATGATACCTTATGGAAAGAAAATCTGTGCAAGTCAAAGATTGTGCACGATTAAGTGAACATTTAAGATAATTCAGTCTCCTTCTGAGCTAATACACAGTATTATCTCAAGGACTGTCTTTTCAATTCTTCATTTTAAAGTTTAGTTATGACCCATTATTTTCTAGCTCAGTGGTCTGATCCATAAACTTTCATAGAAAACTCTTCCGTTAGTAGAATATTTAGTTATTCGCATCACAGGGACACAAATCATGGAAAGACGGCAGAATATGCTTTGTGATTGTCAAGGAGTGCTTAGACAAAAACTAGGTATTCTTATCCCAAAGGATTTTTCAATCCAGCTGCTGATGGGGGCATTTTTTTCCCCCCAAATATATTCTTTTTCCAAGCCAAATGAATGTTGCCAATAATTACATTTATGAACAAGAGTAGTTCAGTGCTGAAAACCCAATCATTTACTGAATTCACAGAACTGGAATAAATTTGTGTATCCTTCCTAGCCTGTGTGACCTGCACGCCCCTTTTCATTTTATGACAATTCAGTTATTACCTCATGCATGTCTGTCATTCCCACATGGTCAGTATAAAAATATAAATCATAAAATACAATTTTTAAACAAATCTTATGGTATAGATACTGGACTTTTTTTCAGAGAAGCTCAGAGCAGCATGATAACCTCACTGGGACCAGAATTCAGCCCAATGCAAATATTTCATTAGATTTAAGGAAAAAGGTTTCAGTACCTCTCAACTGAATTCCAGACTAGAATAATTAACAGATAACCAACATTTTAAGAGCAATACTAAAATGCCCTTTAAAAAGGGCACTATTAAAGGGTGAATGTGCCTTTAGAAACTCTGGTATGTTTTATTAGATATAATTAAATTTGTAGTATTAATTATATGATCCCTTTTAGTGCTTAATATTCATTTACTTCTGTGAAACAGCCTCATTTTAAAACAAAACAAAAACCATAGTGGATGCTTCAGGTCAATAAGTGTTAAGTATGTTTTCCAGGAAAATTCATAATCTTCTTTTCCTTATTCTCTGCACAGCATTTACTGAGCCTGCAGCATCATTAGCATTGTGGTTTTCTCCATGCCTACTATCAAATGAGATTTTTGCAGCAACGGAGAATGAAGTCTGGAATCAGCAAAACTATGCTGTAAGTTAACCTGAGTTCTATTAAGTTAGTAGCCACACTATATCTACCGAGTGCACTATAGAGACCCTTTCCAAAGGTGAGCCCACTGCAGGATGAACTAAAGGAGTGACAGAAGAGCACTAATTGTGCCCAGTCTTTCTGACAAGCACTCATGCAGTGTAATCCCCTTGTCAGCCTCTCAGAGAGCGAGTTCTTTCTCTGCCTTTCTGCCAAATGATATTGTAATTAATGATGATCCACATTTGCTTTATAATACAATTCTTACCCTCCCTGTTGGCAAACACATCTTCATTCTGTAATATTGTGCAACACTGGGCTTCCTCTGACCTACACTTGGGAGCACCAGGGGAGCACTGGGGGTGCCTGCTGCAGCACACACGGTGATGTTGGCTGGAGCAGCAGCCCAGATGAGCTCTGTGCAGAGCAGCTCCCCAGCAAGCAGCAGTGTGGAAAACTGAGAAATTGGAAGGGCTAGAAAATGTCAAGATGTTCCCCTTAAAGGGCATCTGTGAAAGATGAGAACAGTTAAAAGTTTCATCTCACATTAATATTTCTATATCATTGCTCTACTAAAAAATGTGTCTCTTCTGTGTATGCAGTCCTTGTTTTATCTGGGAGTGATTTTATATTCCATGTATTAGGTACTATGAAATGCTGTATTTGGTTTAGATAACTGGTAAGGGAGTTAAACAGTGTTTTGACACAGAAGATTATAGCTGATATATATTTACAGAGTGCATATTTATAGCCACTAGAAACTGTGTAATCTACAGCTATTGTTGGCCCTTCTCTTTCTTTTCATTTTTAGTAACAATGACATTAATTCAGAATCTAATGTACCTTCTCCGTGGGAAATATTCCATGTTCTGCTGGGAAACAGATTTTATGATCTAATAATAGATTTATTCCACCTCTTGAGATTTCTCTCTCTTTTGTTAGCAGCTCAGATCTTTTAAAAGTTAGTATGGTCTTTGAGGTAAAGTCTTCTTCTGACAGAATTTGAACAATCAAAGACAGACATCTTAAACTACAAGGCGTCATGTCATTTTGCAGACATGCTCAATTCTGAAAACCTCCTTGGATTAAGCAAGCAGAATGCTTTCTACCAAGCTAGGCAAAGTAGTTTAAAGGTTAACATTTAAAAAATATTTTTAAAAGGTTTTAAAGTTTAAAAAATGTTGTTTGCCTTAAGACCAGTTCTAGAGAACTGTCCATACAAAGCACAGAGAGCGTGGATGGAAGGCTGCCACCTCTTGGTTAAATTCTGGGACATGGTGTTTCATTTTATAACAATGAGAGGCAGCTTTGCAACTGAATGGGTTGGGAAAAGTTACAGTTTTTCTCCTTTTTGCCATTCTCACAAACCAAAAAAAATGATAGAAATTGTACCTCTAGAAGAGAATCCTTTTTGTGTAGGTCTGCGTATGTGTTGTATATAATGGCTCTGAGGAGAACAAAATTTAATTGACAGAAATTCTGAAGGCTGTGTTTTCTGGGAGGGCTCATTTTTACAAGCAAGTTGGAGAGATGGAGAAGGATGAGAAGCAATCACAGTCAGTAGGTCATGTAAAGTTACAAAAGTAATTTGTTAGGATGGATATTCAGGTAGCCTAAACTGCCACAGACACATCTTGATTAGGTACCTTAGCAGTGTCTGCACATGAGTGGAAAAATGATCTGTACACATAAAATTGTCTGTGAAAACTTATCAAACATTTTCTAAACTTAGAGCCAGAATACTCAATTGATTTTGTCCTCTCACTTCTATCTGCAATATAAATCAATGATTAAGCATGAGAACTATTGATTTCACTTGTTTACTGTGTTGGACTCCTTGTTAGTGTAGCACCTTGAAAAGTGTTTTAGAACAATATAATAGGAAGGAATGTAAACCCAGATGAGTACAGTGGTTTTCTAGCACCAGACTTTCTCATGCAGTAAACCAGGTCTGAACTCTGAGAGGCTACAGAACAAATGCTTAGGTTCTGCAGACACGGGGTTTGCATTGCTCTCTAACTCTCATGGTTTGTAACGTGCTGTGGAAGGGACAAAGTGTAGAAGAACAGCACAGTACTCAGGGCACTCATCATAAAGTAATCTAAATTAGAATGACAAATTTATTTAATTAGGTTTTGTGGAAGTGTGGGCTTAACGTTACTTGATCTGTTTCCCCTCTGTTGTAAATTCTTATGTACATTCTAAGGCACAGGTTGGAAAAGTCACGAGCAACCTCCTGGGTATTTAGAACATCTGCATGTTAGACCTTTGATACCAAATTGGAGATAAGCATGTGTTGGTACATTATGGTTTTCCATTTTTCTTAATTAAAAGCACAAGAAAGAGACTGCTTTTGGTGTGGCAGCTGGATTTAAGTGGTTCTATTGAGTGTAAGGCTGCCAGGCCCTCGGTGGAGGTTATGGCATTAATAATGCAGGGCTACAGGAACATTTGAGTGCTGATGCCTTTGAACATTCAGGTCCTTGTGTGTAGAGCAGGGGAAACAACAAGCTAGTTAAAAATGCATGCTACTAAATGTGACAAAAATTGTTTATCTCTGCCAGAAGATAAAGGGGCTTTGAAACCCCTGTATTAATGAAAAAATACCTTCCAGTGGAACCATTCAAATATGAAAGTAAGAAAACCTATTTCTCTCCTCAACAGTGACAGGGATGATGCCAAAATGTTTTTCCATGTTCTACACTCACTGCATTGAATTATCTGTAGTATGGTATGTCTTTCCTAAAAGGGGTGCCGAGGCCAAAGCATGCTGACGTAATAAGAAAAACATTGGGGACAAAATGTGTGGGAAGAAAAGGAAAAGAAAATTGCATGTTTTGTTTAAAAGCATGCACTGTCCTCCCACTGCAGCAACTCCCTGACAAAACAACTCCTGATGATATCTAAGCCTGAAATCTCATTAAATGAAACTGAAATCAAGAAGGAAGATATCCTAACACAGAAAAAACCCTGACATGTACTAAAACTTGAGGAGGAGGGAGGAAAGTAATTAGAAGAAATAAAAACTTCCAAAATAATACACTTGGAAGATTCTCTTTGTGAATGCAGAGAGTATGGGAAATAAGAGGAAATAAAAAATGACAACCAGCTGATAAACAGTCTGAATATTATGTTCTTGAATTAAATTTTGTAGCCTAATCATCACAAATAGAGATTCTAAATCACACAGATGAGTTGCAGGGAGAAACAAAGGAGTAAGGAATTCAATCTAAGCCAATGTTTTTAAAAAATGACTGGAATATTATTTGATCGTGAAACACTGAAAATTAAAGAGGTGACTGAAACAAATGGCAAAATTCCTATCAAGTTTAATGGGCCACAATATTATGCAAGGTGGGTTTTTTTAAAGCACTGAATATAATTGGGTGCTATCCTAGATGTTCTCATAATTAATATTTTTCTCAGTACCCTAGTGGTCACGGGAAATTTTTTTCTTCCCACAGTGCCCATTATTTTCTGTATTCCACTGACATATAAACTTCTGACATATAAACACTGACATCTCTTTTCCCAGTAACTTTTTATTTCTCTCAACTCTTAAATTGTGTCACATTTTTGGTGCTCTTCCCAGAGAGAAAAAAACAAATCCTGCAGCTCTTCATGAGGCCAAGATCTTTTTTAAAGTAGGCTGGATGAACAATCTCATGAACTTGGGACATTAGAAGGAATATCCTTGTTAATAATGCAGTCAAGCAGGAGGGCGTCGTGTTTTGTGTGTCTTGTGCAATTTCGGGGAAAAAAGATTTAAAACACCGGAACGATGCTGCTCCCAAGAGGTGAGCTGATGCTCAGAGCCACATCCTAAGAAAGAAGGACTGCAGTGAAGTGCTGTCAGCTTGACACAATGATATCTGTTCAGGCACAGTACCTCTGGTCTCAAAAGACAAAAAGGGAGACAAAGTAGGATATTTTTCCATCAAACCAAATATTATGTTGTATTATTCGAGTACGCTCTTTGCCACATCCCAGAGTGCTGGCAAGTGATTTAGTTGGTGGGCGTGTAGAAAAAAATCATGAAACACCTGAAGATTCTTTTAAAAGACTATTTTAGTTAGAAAAAGGGAAATCTTGGTTCATATTCTGAAAATTTAACAATATGGAAAGGTTTCTGGAAAACTACCAATACTGACATTCCTAGAGATGTCTTTTCTAGGATTCACTGACATTGGTGTTTCTTTGAATATATGTGATACTCTGGCAAATAATTAAATACTCAAGAGCAATCTACACAGTTTCTCAATAAGCTATTTATATGGTCTGGAATATATTTCTATTTTGTTTCCTCCATCTTATGCTCCACTGAGAATCTTCTTTCCCATTCCAAAGTTCAGGGAAAAAATTAATGTTAAATCTGTAACATTACAGCAAAAGACTTTCAGGCTTACATAGGTGATGTGGTCGAGGTCATGTAGCTTGATAAAATAAACATAAACAAGCATCTCTTTTGAAATTTTTGCTGGCTCAGCACTATATAATGTTTTACTCTGCTGCTTCAAATAAATCACAGAAAAAAAGCCCTTACAGCCATGCATACGTCATCTTCCCTTTAAGAAAAAGGAAGGTACATCTGGCACATTCCTTGGGTAAAATACAAAAATAAAAAAAACCAAAAAGCTCACTTCATATCCTTGCAGAAAATTTTCTGACTAGAGAACTGAAAATAGCAATGAAAATAATTTTAATGAATGAATGTCATATACCTATTCCAATGTTTTCTCTTTCTAGGGGGTTTTCATCCACACTCACCTTTTCACCAACACCTCCAACAGAGCCGATTGAGCCTGGGGGGCCTTGGGGACCCTACAGTGATAAAAGATATTTGTTATCCCAAATATAGTTATCCAAAATAGAGTGCTTATTATCAATTAGCAAGACCTAAAAAATAGGTTGATTCTTACATCAGCTCCATTAGGACCCTGGGGACCTCTTGGACCTGGTGGGCCAGGTGGACCCTGTATCAAAGAGACAATGTAATATCACAGAATCGTACAACAGATATAATATAGTTACAATCATAAAGAATAAGTCCAGTATGGATTTCTGACCAATGAAAAATAATATACTCAATCTGTAGAGGGCTTTTAATCTTTACCATACAACAGGGCCGGCAGGGCCAGATTGCTGCCCACTGGATGAGTTCACAAGATGACAGGAGATCAGGCTATGTTACACTGTACCTGAGCTGGAAATCAGCTGATGCTTAGGACCCCCTGAGGACTGGTTCTTTCCCTTCAGGTTCCCTGCCTGCCCATCCCACTGTGCAGAGACTCTGGACCAGCTCAAGTGTCTGTGACAGCCCTGTGGCAGAACTGCACCGTGGTGCCTACAGATGGGCCGGAGTGAAGTGTCCAGACTTGGCACAAGGTGCTGGAGGCGAACGTATAGAGTCGAGAGCTTGCCTGGCAGTCAGGAAGAGCCCACAAGGCATTCTGTCAGCAGGAGAAACAGCTGCAAAATGCATCACCCAGGGTAAGTAAACAGAGCCAAGCAGTGTTTACCATCTTCTGGCCTGCGAGTACCTGAAGCTCTATGTTAGTAACAATGGTCTGAACTTAGGAAAGCAGCTCCAGGCTCTCTGGCACACTGGTATCTACTCTTCCTCTTTCTTTCCTCAACCCGATTGTCACTGTCCTGTCTCAGACACACAGAGCATCTGCTTTGCTATCTATTTCTCAGTATCTTCTCATGTTAAATAAATCTTGAGATTAACGATGAGGGGAAAGATTTGGGAAAGCAAAATAAATGCCAGAGAGATTTTTTGTGTTACACAAAATATTTCATACTCGCTCACCAAATTCAGAAGTATCTTATCAAATAGTGAGCTATAGAGAAAAGACAATAATATATGGAGAATATTTATGTCCTTCAGTGACCAACGGGGAATAAGTCTTACCATTGGGCCCACATCACCATTTTCACCTTTTTCACCTGGTGGGCCAGGCAGACCCTAAAAGCACAGAGGAGAATACTATTAGTAGGGTCTCTGGAATGATTAGTTATTAATATGAATTAATATAATATGAAATAATATAACTTCCATCTACACTTGAAACTTGTTAACTTGGGAGGGGGAAAGATGGTGGAACAAGAAAAAAGGACCTATTTGCATTAAAATGGGAAGAAAGGAAAGGGAATTTTTCACATTACAGTAAATGTATAGGTAGTCCTAGGATGCTTAAACTAGGTGACACAAAAAATTTGACCGAACACGGTCAGTGCAACACAGTGAAGTGGAATGCAAAGATGTCTGTGGTACCTGAGTACTGGAAGCTGTGTAACTGCTTTAATTAGGTGTCCCTTGGAGGTGACAAACCCTGCTGGCAGGTGTTGCACTGCATCACACAAACATTCCCTTAGAAGCAAAGTATCCAAGTCTGTCTAATAACTGGTACCTAGCTGGAAGCACTGTCACCACTAAGCTGGGCATTCCTAAATGGAGGGTCAAAGCCGTAAGCTGGAAATTTTTTCTGAGTAATTATTTCTGAAAATAAAGAAATTTTCCATGTCAAAGTCAATATAAACCTACACAAGATATATATGTTGGTGCAGAAATGAACAGTTTATCTTCCATGGTGGTTTGTAATATTTTATAAGTTTTATATACTGTAAGTTTTGCAAACTGCATTATGTAATAGATTAAAAATTTAAAAAAATATAGGTACTGGTTAAGGTTCCACTTAGTGAAAGAGTTGAATCAGTTCACACATGGTGGACAGAAAGGAAAATACTGTTGAATATATTTAAACATTATTATAGTTTTTTTTAAGATTTGTGTTACAGCTTAATGCATGGATTAGAAATAGTAAGTGTTCTGTGCTCTAATGTTAATTACATGGAAATGAATCCAGGTTCTAAATATCTTATGCTTTGTTTTATTATATTTAAGCAAATTAATTTTTTGAAAAAGCAGATTTTTCTACTGTAATTCTCTGGATGCAGCAGTGAGAAGCCTACATTTTACAGTATGCTTTCTTTGTGTTTTTTGACTCATGAAATACCAATTTTAAGAGGAAGAAATGTGAAACTTTAGGAACTTGCCTGATGGCTGCAGTATATAGGCATTATGGGGTTCTGCTAATCTCCCAGGCTGCAAGTAGTGTCTGTGAGGGTATCATTGAGCTACACCCTGTGTACTCAAAACCTATTGTGAAAATACTGTAAATGACAAGGACGTGTTAAATACATCTCCTGGTTCAATCTTTTCTTTAATGTGTGTAACTCCAGCGTAAAGAAGCGCTCGTGTTAAAGCAGAAATTAGCTGACTTTAATGAGTTACTGAATGAAATTCCAAAGCCTGTGTTAGCCAGCAGTTCAGTTTCTGTGCATCCCACTAACTTCCTGCTGCATTAAATCTGCTGTTTATGCATGAACCCTATCAGAATGGGATCCTTCAGTTCTCATTAACTGGTGCTATCATTTATTTAATAGAAGACAGTAGTCATTCAGTTTCTGACACAGAAATCAGTGTTCTTGCAGATGGAAGGTAAAATAATAAAGGAATTTACCTGTAAGCCAATAGGGCCTGGAGGGCCAGGGAAGCCTCGAGGACCTTCATCACCTTTTTGCCCAAACATTCCTTGCTGACCCCTTGGGCCTGGCTCTCCGTCACCTCCCTGTTTGGAAACAAAAAAGAGCAAAACTGTCACAAGTCCGGTAATGCCAACAGGAAAAGCTCCATGGAAATGACTGGGAAGCAACTACAAAAGGGCTCAGAATCACTCCAAGTGTCTTTACAAATGCATGTTCACCATCTTGGCTGGATGAAATCTGTTGCACAAAGAGAATACCAGCACATGATCTGGTAGGTCAATTAGTGCTGCATGTCTCACAAAAATTGTCCCTGAATTCCCCCTCTCTTTCACATCTGCATAAAAATGTAGCTGTTGAATACTTATGTAAATATGAGTAGCATACAGTTCTACCAATATTCACGGTAAAAGAATTCAGAGCCTTCAAAATAACAATAAGAATTAATTCACTTGGTATCAGGTGGATTTTAAGAAGAGACACTCTCTTCTAACTGCATCTGCACTGAGCTGCCATACACACCACCAAACAAGTTCACTGAAAGGATGGCTCCCCTTCGCTATTTACAGTATTTCATTTTTAATAATTTTGTCAAATTATTGCCCTGCTGTAAATCTGCCATACGGGAACACCCATGCAGGCTTGTTTACAATAAAGAACTGCATGTAAGTGGACAGTGACAGAACTGTCAGTGGTACTTTGAAATATATTCCTGAGTAAGGAGCAAACAGTTCAAAGAACTCAGTATCATCTGAGTTAGGCAAGGCTGGGGTTGGCTCTGAACGAGCTACTTACAGCTATACCCGGGGCACCAACAGGACCCTGCAGACCTGGTGGACCCGGAGGACCCTGCAACAAACACACATCCAAAAGGGAAAGTTAGTGATTATGACATCTGCAATGAGTAAAAGCAAATACAGACATGAGAGAAAATCCTACTTGCATGATCACAACCTATTCAGCACTTCCACTTTTCTCCATAGAGGTTGTAGCATCATTCACAAGTCCTTTCCATTCAGTACAAACTATTTATCTCTCAAAACCTCAGATTTTCACATCTATAATAGACAATTCTGGCATTTGTTGGAAGCTCACTTTCAATGTTTCAGAACAGATTTCCATGCGAACATGAATCAAAATGAAAATATTTTTTCACAAATAAAAATATCAAAACTCTCAGTTAGAATTATGCAAAATATCCCTCAACCTTTAAAGCATCATCTAAAAATCTATCTTTAATTTGAATGCTTATTATTTGGAGTAGTTTTTATGAAATTGCTCATTATTTTTACAATGGCATAAAGCTTATTTTGACCTCGAGGAGCTATGAAAAAGTGCAAGTTCTTGCTGAGCACTGGGAATCACATTCTCTTTTATATTAAGTCTCTTTACATCAGAATGGAAAAAAAAAAACAGTCTCTGAGAGGAACTTCCTTTTTTCATTCTCCCTGCAGAATAATAACTAAATTTTATTGCACATAATTTAGAAGTCAGTCATGCAGATGTGATGTAATGAAACTATCAGAGTATGGAAATGCAAAATACTACTTTATGATGGGGTTTAAATTTTATGTGGTAGTTTGAATCTTGTTTTTGCAACAGTAGAGGAACTAGACTGATAAAGAGTGAAGCTAAGAAAGCACAAAACTTAACATCTGGCCTTGGCTAATTCTAGTCTAATTCAGATGCCAAGTTGCCTGCAACTTCTAGACTTCAAATTCTAGTTTAGAGCAGAATAATGTTGGAATTTTCAGATTTTTATAGGGCTAAAATTAGATTATTGTGTCATTTATAGGGAGAATTAAATAAAGGGACTTCCTAAGTCTTGTAGTCTATTTCTTTCTCTGGGTTTTATGTATATTTTAGAGCATCTTATTTTCTAGGGAGTTTGAAGCATCAAGCTGTGTATTTCTTCTCTTTTACAATTTTATTTTTGTCACATACCTGATGGCAAACATGCAACAAAGCTTTCTAGCTTCTATGGTGACATATCTAAATGAAAAGACTCCAAGGAATGCTCCAGCTGACTGGGAAGTGTTAGCATGAGAAAGGGATTTGGCATGCATGGATTTTTCTACACTGCAGTGTAGTGCTCCTTCATTTTATAGGCTCTGGAATGAGGCCTACACATTTTTAAACTCATTTAAAAACCCATTTTAATATAAAGCAGTGTTGGAACATGCTCTGCAATTGATTAATGAGGAGTTATTTGGACACATGGCCAGATTCCTCTTTTCCATTGCTCTGGAGGGCAAATGGAGAAAGACTGATCAGAACCATGAGAGAATCTTCATTTAATAAAGGCAGCTTGATAACTGTGCAGGTTTTGAAGTTCAAGAGAGGGCAACACATCAACAACACAATTGTGTTGTCTTAGCTAGAATACACCAACACAGTCAGGCACAGTATTTTCAAAGCCACAAAAATAAATCTTTGTTGGTTTCAATGGGGAATTGAAGATTTTTCCATCTCTTCTTAAACAGGAAAAATGAATCAGTTTTTTGATTAGGATCCTTGCTGTGATCAGGCTTTAAATGGCCGCCAAGGCCTTTTGTGGGTGGTTGGAGATTGTAAGTATCTATTCTTTATGTCCTGTGATTTCAGAACTGGGTACTTCCTCTTCAGAACCTTTCGGAGGTGACCAACAAGCCCCTTCTCCCTGCCCCAATAGGCATCTGTCAGAATACTGAAAGGAAAGCAGATTTAAAATAAACACATTCTGAAATTGTCAGGGTTGAATGACTGCAGCGGAGGGCAAATAGACTCAAGACACATGACTTCAGCTGGAGTTACATTCACTTCAACTAAGGCCTGAACACTGAATCCTGTATTTCAAGGGAAATGTGTAATATTCTCAAATGCATTAAACCTTGAGACTGAGAGTCCAGGATACATTCTCAAATGATAATGCTGCAGACACTTTGTTTATAAAGCAGGTCTGCTGGAACAGGCCCAAACACATTAGTACTCACTATGGGAACTGTGGTCACAGTCTAATGCTCAGCATAACTAACTATGCTAAAATTATCTGAAACAGAAGAGTGCAGCGTGTGCTTTTTTTCCTGAATTTCTCTGATGCAAAGCATCTCTAATGAACAGACATGTCAAAGGGGAAAACAGAATGTGCCTGTGATCACATGTGAAGCCTGAAGTGGAACTGGATCAGAGGCTGGAACTAGCTGATCCTGCAGTTCATTTCCAACCCAAGCCATTCTGTGACTCTATAATTCTGTGACCTGTGATTTGCTTGAGTTTGTACATATCCTCCCATAAACATTATCTGATCATATGTAAGCCATAAATTTGATGTAATTTTGAAAAATAATATACTGTTCTGTAACTTGTTAAGGTCAAAAATCACACAGTGTTTTCAAGATAAATATACTTAGCCATGAATACCCCTGTGTTTTTGGAGCTTTGCTAACTGTGAATATTCTTGAAATATACTAATAAAAGGGATCTTTCTGCCATTACTTCTCAATTCTTTCTGAAGGAAAAGTATTCAAATAAAGTACCAGTTTATCTTGAAATTGAACAGAAGTGAAAATATACCATTTTGAAATTTTAGGAAAGAAACCACAGTCAAACAGAAATAAATAAATTCTGGTTTTGTTCTTTCTAGCTTCAAATTTCCCAGTGGAAAAAGCTTAATTTTATATTTCTGGCCTAAACAAACAAAAAAAAAAAAATGAAGTGCTTTAGAATTAATTTTTGAAGACAGAAAAATATCAGATTAAAACAGTAGAAACATGATTAGTCCTAGGTTCACTAATAGGCAAAATGATAATACACGAAAACTTGTATAAACCATTTCATCTGAGGTCTTTACTGATTTGAAATGCTGCCTTCAGCTAATTGTGCTCCCCAAGAATTAGATATCCTTTAAAAATTTAAAAATTATATTAGTAGATTCCTCTACTGAGTCTTCATAGTTTTCATCATCATGGCTAAGAAGCCAAAGCTGGGTGTGTTCACACAGTGCAGTCAGAGAAGTTCAGCACAGTAAGGGAATGTTTGTGAATTCTTGGTCTCTCCCAGTTCAAACACAGAATGGAGCAATTTCAATGTTACAGGAAGGGTGCTTAAGAATGTAGTTTACCTTTCTATTTTGTCATCATTCTGTAAGCTCTAGGAATATGAGCAATACTAAATACATGCCTGGATCTGTAAGTACAAACCTCTAGTGTTGCATGAAAAAAACATTAGTTTGAAGGAATATTTTAGGAGTGTGTCTCTGTTTCTGCTCATTTATGTAACAAGGCTACCTACATACTTCATGCATGAACACTTTTTATTTATGAAGAATAGATGTAATGCAAAAAGGATTTTGCTACTCACGTTTTCTCCTTTGTCACCTTTACTACCTTTCTGACCTGGTTCACCAATTTCACCCTGTAATTGAAAGTTAAAAGTTAAAATTGTTTAAAATGGTCTCCTTCACACTTAGCTGAAGTCAGTATCACGGTATCTCTAAATGTGCCCTCTGATATGACTATTTTATATTTTATACTGCTGTTTCAAGTGTGAAAGCCTAAAGGGAGCAATTGTGCAGTGATCAGTAGCATGCCGTATTAATCCAGATATTGATTGCTGAATTGAAAAGGGCAACAAGACCTGGCTTTGAAGTATAGTGCAACTGAGCTCTAAATAAAGGGAATTGTGTTCCTCATGTCACCTTCAGTATGAACTTACAATGAAAGTACCCTGATTTACAGACTCATGTAACTGTTTATGACTGAAAAACTGCTTCTCACTGGAGCATACAGTATTTCAAAACTTCAAAATTATTCAAATCACCAAGAAACCATATTAGAAAATAGTGTTTCCTTTATACAATAATAAAAGACAATTAAATAAAACCACAGAAAATACTCTCTGTGGGATAAATAACACTCATGCATCACAAAAATGACTGTCAAAATCTTTACCTTTACCCTGTGCTAACTAACGGAGAAGTGCTGGATCAAGCAAACACACCAGATGATCCGGAAAGGTGCCATGTCTTAAATTCTGCCAGAAGTCAACAGAACACCTCTGCTGGGAACATAATTATTTTGACACCCTCAACCTATCAACAGTGGTTCTGAATTCCTGGATATTACTGAAAACATTTCATCTTACTCATTCAGCAGACCAAGTTTCTAAAATAGGCAAAAATCAATTTTGGCATCATTAGCCTTGATTTATTTTGCCACACTTTCATCCTTGTTTCTTTGCCAGGATAAATGTTATTCTACTAGTTCTTTAACACAAATCCCAATGTCCCATGGCATCTGTCCCTCAGACTTTTTTTTTGCAGTAGACAGAGGAATTTGGGGGAGGCAGGGAAAAGATTTGTTGCTTTGTCACCCTAGTTATTGTGAGGAAAGCTACAAACAGAGAACTGTACTGAGAGATCTTCTCCCAGATGCACTGATACTAATTATGATGATTCACCTTGTCACCATCTTCTCCAGGGGAGCCACTAGGACCAGCAGGACCAGGAAGTCCTACAGGACCCTGTATTCCATCACGTCCAGCTGGACCTTGGGGACCTTTTTCACCCTGGTTTTGAAGAAAATGAAGCCACATTATCACAGGAGAGTAATGAAAATTTCAGTACAGGAAGTCACATTACCAATATAAAATTAAAAAAACCCACTCCCCTCCAAAAAAACCCCAACAAAACAGAAACTCCCACAACACAAAGAAAACAATGAAGGGAAGAGAATATATAAGAGAATTATATGAAGTAATAATGGAAGCTGATGTCAAATACACTTGTACTCTAATGCAGAGTGGCTGGGTACAAAGTTTTAATTAAAGACTGATTTATATTCACTCCCTGCAGTGATAATAACAGGTTTAATCCTTCCTGGTCTTAGAAAGCACAATAATAAAAGTTTTACTATGTACTTTTTTTGTAAATCTAAAATAAGTACGTTGGCTATCCTGAGAATACGTATTGAATAGGCAAACACCAGAGTGGGAACAGGCAGCATTCTGGAATGAAAAGTCTGTGCTGGGATAGTTTTATGGGACTGCAGTTACTTACGGGAGCGCCCTTCTCTCCTGCGGGGCCTGGAGGCCCCTGGGGGCCAGGACGGCCTGGCAGCCCAATGGGGCCAGCAGTGCCCGCGGCGCCACGCTCTCCTGGCGAGCCCTGGAAAAAGGAACAAAGGAAAAGGGAATTCTGAGAGAGCCCGGGTAACTGCTGGTGGTTTTCAGGAGGCAAGTCAGCAGAGAAGCTGGTTATCAGCGCGAGTTCAGCTGGTTGAAGGTTACGTATCCATCATATGTGCAAGTAGAGAAAGAAGGCTGAAAGGACTAACTTGAAGTTCATACTCAACACAGTTCATACAACACTATTTTTTTTTGGTAAATACCACTTCCTATATTTGTTCATCATAATGAAAACGTGCATAAAACCAGCCTGTTTTCAAGAACTTATTTCCCTCTATGTTTTCAAAATACATTAACATACTACTTTTGATGAAAGAATATTTACCATATCAAAGCACAGAACTAAGCCACACCATGACCAAAAATTTTGGTAAAGTTTTGTGCTGTTCATTGCTGTGATGATCACATTTCTTCATTTCAATTCACCTCTGTAAAAAATCCATTCAGGTATAATGACTAATCCAGTGTGTTCTGCAGAGGAGGTTTCTATGTACAGGCATCTTTAGATAAGCACAGAAAAAGTAAAAAACCTAATATTACAAATTAAAGGTGAAAAGACACGCACTATGTATTGAAAACCACTAAAACCGCATCTTTGTTTTCTGTCTTTTAAATAATTTACAATTTTTGCATTAATGGTTTGCATTAATGGTTTGCATTTTGTATTACTGTTAATGGTTTGTTTGCTGTACAACAATATTTCCCCAACTTTTCAGCTCCACACCTTCAATATAGTTTGCAATACTTCAAAGTTTTGATTGGTAATTTCACTTTTCCAGTTGATGTACTAGAAGTGGCATGATACACCATGGAATAAAAAAGTAATATGGTGGTATAGCCTGAGACTCTTAATAGCCTTTTTTTCATGTTTAAGCAAGGTCAAATTTGCTGTCTCTTAGACATTGAAACTTTAAGATGCTTTCACCTATGAGGTCCCTATTTTGTGCTTTTAATCATGACATATTTGTCCCAGACTGGCCTCATTAGCATAACTGGTACTAATTCCATAATAAGGTGCTTTTCCCTCCAGATAAATGTGGCAGAAAAGAGTGCTGAATGGTTTCTCAAAATATTTTAGCAAGTTATTTCAGTAAAATTTGAATTTGTGTGAGTGTTCAAACGAAGTATTTATATGGAAATCATAGATGACCTTATCCTTCCAGATGTTGGGGTTTTTTTAAGTCTGGGTGGCTGCCTAAATTTCTGTCCTATTTCTGTTATTTTAGTTCCTAAGGCTTCAGTGAATTCAACAAGAAAAAGTCATTACCCTGCAGCCATACTGCCATGGTCTCTGATCTTGTCAGCTCTCATAAGCTAAACAATTTTAGGTCATCTCATCAGGAGGATGTAAGAATAGAGAGGGAAAAAACCAAATAACTCACAGATCTTTCCTGTGTCAGACAGCAGACACTAACAGAGGCCATAATTTCGAGCAGCTCTTTTTAATCAACCAACTTTTCACATTTATCTTTGCATTTCACATGAGTTATGAACAGGGACTACACCTTCTGTTTTCAAGGAATCGCTCCTTTCTCTGAGAGCATGGCCTCTTAGCAGTCACAACTCAGAAAAGCATTTTAAGCAGCTTCTTATGTCTGCTCTCTCTTTTTATATTTCTTAGCTTTTCTGGTCACTCTGTCCCACTATGAAACAATTTCCTTATGTTATGAAACCACTTGTTAACCTGTGGTCTTGCGCTACTCACATCCTGGAGCCTTTTTATTAATATGTTTGGGTTTTTTTAAAAAAAATTTTCTACAGAATGGAGGTGTCATATTTTCTCTTGTATTGCCATTGTACAGACTGTAAACTCATTGGCAATCTTGGTTTTATCTCACTTCCTGTGAGGGAATACGTAATTACAGCTATTGTATATACTGCACAGTAGTAGCAATACTGCTGATGGTTGACAAAATGGTGAACAACTGAGGGTCCCCATGACTGTAAAATGTTATCAGATAGATGAAGATATCTCTAGGTAGCTCAGTACTGATAACTGGGTAGCCTACAGCTGGCTTATTCTGAGTCTAATTTGAGCATCCTATTCCTAAATGAGCAAATGAAAAATGACTGCTTGACATTCCAAAGAGCTTTCTCTCATCAGCATTCAGCATTCCACACAGTAGTAGGAGAAGGGGAGAAAACAAACAGAAGCAACAAAGATAGCCTGTAAAAGAGGACTGTTAAAAAAATTCAAACAAAAACCCCACAACAACAAAGCCCCCCACCCCCCTGCAAATAAAAACCCTCAAACCATGAAAATACTACCCCTCCCAATCCTGCTGAACCCCCCTTGCTCTGACGTGCATTCATGCATCTCTTTCTTGTGTCCAAATCCCTCTAAACAGAGTAATTGGCATGCACAGTATTTGGAGCAGTCATTTGTTTGCTATGCTTGCAGATGTATGCAGCAGCCAAATAAAGCTTCTAATTGACTATATATGCTAGTGAGAAGCAACTGGTATTGGCAGGGAATTGCAGGAAAGTCATCCAGTGGCAGGAATTCTCTTCCTATTACAAATGGCAAATGACTCCAGTACAATTACACTTCTGTGTGTACCCGCTGTTGGCTAAAAATAGATGGGAAAATATTTTAGGACTATGTGATGCTCATGGTCTGCTGTGAGCTTCTGTGGAAAAAAGCAAGCAATTGTGGTTTAATTGTGGTGCTTGAAGGTGCACAGAAACCCAGTATTAAGGGCACCTATACACCCTTTTATTCACTGAAAACTGTTTCAAGATAATAAGTTAGTAACTAAAAAGATGAAACACATAAAAATCCCACTGAGGCCTCTTGAAATACTTTAAGGGCAACTTGGTCCTGTTTCTACCTCAAGCTTGCACTACAATGAGTTCAAAATATATTTTAAAAATTAAAAATTTTGCTCTTCAAACTCTTTCAACTCCTGCTACCACTACATCTATTTCTTAAAGATTGGAACAATTATATGCAAAAAATCTCAGACTCCTAAGTGTTTCTTTCTATGACTGTTTACCTTAGCAGGAAGGGTGGCCCCAAGAGGAATGGATTTATAAACTGAAGTCCTTGGTAGTGTGCTCCTGACACCCATACTCTGTGTGTTTCTGGACTATAATTAACGATGATTGCAGTCTGGCACTGAACTCCCATTAGCTGGGGAACATTAATAGTGTTTCTGGATTTTCTCTATCAATTTAGTTTCACATGAAAGGAATACTATTCATGAGCTCTGAAAGAGCTCCACGATTTGAACCAAAGGATGGTAAATGGGGATAATTGAGACATCCTCCTCAAAAAAACTCTGATGTTTTCAACTGAAACTTATACATACTCTATAAGAATTAGAAAAACATGGATTATCTGAATTTAATTCAAACATTATGTATTTCAGAATATAGACAACTATCACTAAATAAGGGGTGTACTTTCGCCTCACATCCTGTGTGATGTGTCTTTCTCAGGAACCACGACAGGAGTGGCACAGCTCCTGTGTGGGCAGTGCTGTCTGGCAGAGGGGGCTGTGTCACACGTCGGGTTTGTCGTGCTGGCTGGTCTGGGCATGCTCAGAAGGGCTCTGGTTCACTGCACCTGAACTATCTGCTTGAGAGTTCTGTCCAGCCTTAGGGGCTCCTTCAACAAAAAATCAAGACATGACCTTCAGATTGAAGAGACTATTCTGGTCTATGCTTTCTTGATTTTGATTCACCTTTTAACATTTCAGGTTCTTCAAATGGGTAAGATGATATCCCTTTTGACTCTCCCTACTAGCCTCTATTCCATTCCATTCCATTCCATTCCATTCCATTCCATTCCACTCTATTCGCAGCTACTTTGTTTTGGTGCCTTTTGGGAATGCATATATACTGCACAGTGTTAAGAACTGTAAATTAAAGTTCTTGTTTTAAAAAATATATTCTTAAAGGCATTAGGAATTCAAAAATAATTTTAAGAATTCAAGTCCCATGTATTAATTGTACTGTACTATGTGTGTCTTTTTATCCTTGTTTAATGCATTCTAATCTGAATATGAATTGCAAGAACATAAGAGAACTTCTTTGTTGAAATACATAGAAATTCAGCTCCTCCATTACTGTTTTTTTCTACCAAGAATAGCTGTGATGATTGATTCTTTTCTTTTTTAACTTCAATTGTACTGAATGAAAGAAGTACGTTGACCAGATGACTGTCAAAATTTACACATTTCGCATTTGGGAATAACTCTACCATGTTTTGAATACCAGTGTATCCTTGTAGAACTTCTTTGCATAAATCACGAGAACAGAGAATAGGTAACTTGGAAGACACTCCACTATGGAGCTTAAAACATCGAGAAGGAGAATTCCTGCATTTTACACAGTTGTACAAAGGGAACACAGGAGTGTTGGGTCTGCACGGCAAGGTTTTGGTAGCAGGGGTGACTTCTTGAGAAGATGCCAGTTTCCCCTATGTCCAATGGAGCCCAGGCCAGCCAGCTCCAAGAAGGACCCACCGCTGGCCGTGCCCGAGCCCATCAGTGACGGGTAGAACCCCTTGGATAATGTATTTAAGAAGTGGGGAAAAATGCACAATAGAGGAGAGCAGAGATCCACCCGCAGCCCATGGGGGGCCCCATGGAGCAGGCTGATGCTCAAAGGAGACTGTGACCCTGGACAGACCCCATGCAGAGCCTGCACTGGCACAGGATGTGGGCAGGATCTGTGGCCCTGTGGAGAGAGGAGCGCTCACGGGAGCAGGGTTGCTGCCAGGACTTGTTACCCTATGGGTGACCCCATGGGTGACCCATGCTGAACAGCCTGCTCCTGAAGGACTGCACCCTGTGGGGGACCCAGCCTGGAGCAGTTAATGAGGAACTGCAGCCTGCGCGAAGGACTCCCGCTGGAGAAGTTCATGGAGGAGTGTCTCACATCCATGGGGTCCCACACTGGAGCAGGGGAAGAGTGTGAGGAGGAAGGACTGGCAATGTGTGATGAACTGAGGGCAAGCCCCATTCTCCATCCTCCTGCACTGCTTGGGGTTAGGATAAAGCAAAAATCAGGAGAGACGTTTAGCCTGGGAAGAAGGGAGGCGGTGGGCGGAAGGTGTTTTCAGACTTTGTTTTTGTTTCTCCTTATGTATCCTACTCTGATTTGATTGAAAATAAATTAAACTCATTTTCCCAGTCTGTTTTTCCCATGATGGTAGCTGGTGGCTGATCTCCCTGTCCTCATCTTGACTCCCAAGGCTTTCAGTGTTATTTTGTGTTCTCCTGTCCAGCCGAGGAGGGCAGTGATAAAGCAGTTTGGTGGGTACCTTCCATCCAGCCAAGGCAAGCCCAACACAATAGCAGGAGTTTACCAGTCACCATCAGTGATTTTTCCACTGTGGAAAATGTTTCTCATCTCAAAACCAATTTGTAGAAGTATTGAGCAGCAACTAAATGTCATAACTAAATCTGGTGGCAGAAGGCTTCAGACGTTCTCAACCTTCACAAGCCTTGCATGTTTATTAGTATGGATACTTTGTAGAAGTCTGATCTGTCTGCTGTTTTACAGACTGTGTTAATCAAAACACCACAGCATCTAAAGAAGACAAAAGGTCATTAGGTAATGTTTATATTTCCATTAAATTACTATGTTTACTTACCATTGGGCCAGGTGGACCCTGTGGGCCTTCCCCTCCTTTCAGACCAGATGGACCCTAGAAAATGAAAAGGAAAAAGAACACTTGTCTACTAAACTGGAAAGTTCAAGAGTAATTTTGCAACACATGTAATAGGAAACATGTAACGATCCAGAGAAACAAACCTGAATAAATTCCTTTCTTCTTATATAGCAAATGATATTTGGCAATGCTGGATGCTTGATGTCTGTTCTCTTATTGCATTTATTTTAAGCACAATAGAAGACTTCATGAAATAAAGGAGATAATACTTTGTTTCTTTTATTTGGAAATATTATGCCAATTGCTCTTGCAATTATATCATACCTGAGCACCTGGAAGGCCTCTCTCTCCAGGGAAACCACGAAGACCCGCTGGTCCATCTTTCCCAGGAATGCCTTGAGGGCCTGGATCACCCTGGGAAACATATTACATTTTGATTTAAAAATATGTTTAAAAATTTGTTGTACAATGAGCAATGAAAATGAACTACCAGATCCTAGTTATAGTAATGAAAACAAAGATTGTGCCCCAGATATTCACCCACTAATTCTTTTGTCAGTACAATAGTCTATGGTTGATTTATAATGAACTTTAACAAAATACAGTACTAGTTCTGGAATGCAAATAGTGAAAAACACAACAAGCCAGAAAAACATGTTTAAAGATACATTCAATAAAAATTTATGATACTCATTTATAATTGAAGATTGAATAGAATTACATAGTAACTAGATAAGTAATATTTTTCTTGTTCCCCAGTGGTAGCCAAAAGTAAGCAAGGAGTTAAATTTATTAAGTGAAATTCTGCCTTTTATTCACTACTACACATCTGACTTTTAATGCCCATGTGCAATTTTCCACCTTGGTGTGATTATGTCATTACCAAGTATTTTCATATTGAATGCATAGTATATGCAAATTTTTGTTTCTTTGTTTGTTTTTAGTTTTTATTACAAAAATATTAATTATTGGCTCCAGAGAATTCTCATTATTTCAGTAGAAGCAGAAAAAGCTCTAAAATTTGGATCTTCCAGGCTTCTAAGTCCTTCTGGATGAAACCTGCCAATCATGATTTTACACTGTATGTTCTGATTTTATTCTGCATGTCAACACGATGATTTGAAATGTCACACTGGCAGCAGTTTATCTGTCCCTTTCAATTTGTTCCCCAAAGCCACCTCCTACCTTAGCACCTTCTTTTCCTGCAGCACCTGGGAGGCCTTGTTCACCTGGGGGACCAGGAGGACCTGGATGACCTCTTTCACCAATTGGCCCCGTCTCACCAGTAGGACCCTAAGCACAAAAGCCAAACTTCAGTCACCTGAAGTTATTTAATGTCTTGCGGGGTGCGGGAGGAAGCGGAGAGGAGCGGATTCTCAATATCCAGCTGTTATGTTACCAAAGTATTACCACTGGTTAGCATACATTCCTCACCTTCCCTCCAGGCAAAGCTGACTTACAAATATCTTTGTCCTATAAAATAAATCTTGCATTGCATTTTCCCTGCAGACACGTCTGTGCAGCTTCCAAAGAGTGAAATCCTGACCTTGTTCCTTAAGCACTGAAGCTTTAAAACACAGCGTGTATGGGAGAAAGCTACAAAAAGGACATGGGAGAGAAATCCCTATACTATTCTTATCTTGAATATCCTTTACTGTTGTTTTTCTGAATAATAGAAATTGCAAGGTGGAAAGTCTAAAGATCTCTCTGCAGATTCACTAGCAGAAAAGTTCCACTGAGGGAATTAGCTAAAAAAGTTCCAAATGCTTTATTAAGTTGCAAATTAGTAAGGCTAAATCAAATTAAATTTTGATAGTCTATCTCTCCACAATCTCAAAGTTCCTGAAACCTTTTCTCTGGCAAGAAATTCACACATTGCATTTTTCTTTCTAAAATGTTTAATGGTAGAGAAATCTGTCTTCTTGACTTCTGCAACCACCAATTTCATAATCACATAAAAAAACCCTGAAACAACAACAAACCAACAAATAAACCAAACCAAAACATAAAGTGGAAAGGTAACCCAAATACTTTTTTTTTTTTTTTGTGGAATCACTGATGATTACTAAATATAGTTTTCTAACGTTTTTACGCAACTTTTGTTGCAAAAGTTAATATAACCATTGATACAGTCCTTTAAATACAATGAAAGCAACTGCCTTATCCATAATCTAACCATTAAATGTTGGTCTTATGAAGTTAACTTTGAAATGAAATTATGTACCTGAGGGCCAACAACACCACCAGGACCAGGAGGACCAGTTTTTCCTTGAAAACCCTGTGAAATAATTATAGAACATTACATTACCCTGGACAAGTTATAGAAGAGCAACATCTGTGCTGAAGAGGTGAATGAGAAATTCCACGTCACACATTCCTTCTCTTCAGGAAATAAAAAAGAGAAATCCTTCCTGCCTCTGTAATCTTAGAAATGAAATGCTGATTAATGTCTCTTCTGTCTCTCAGTTCCAATCTCTCTGGGGTGGTACAGCAGCAAAAATTGCTCTCAGTTTTACAGATCTCTCTAGGAGAACTCGATTAGATGAGTTTGAATGCATAAGTGATGCAGCTAAAAGACAGTTGAAAATACATTTTTACATATGTATATTATGAATCATAAAGCCCGACATAAAAATGGTTTTTAAAGAAAGACACAGGTGGAGGATTAAGTTGGAAGGGCATGAAAGAAAAAGTGGAGGTGAGACAAAAAGAAAATGAAAAGAAATAAAGATCCAGGGAAGATGTAGGTTATATGGAAATTGTAAAAAAGGCAATATGAGTGCCACAAAAAGAATAGAAAGGAAATATTTTTGAGACAGTTTTTCAGAACATGGGTAAATTTTACAGAATTTTCATTTTCTAGTAAGTGGCCCCAGACTTCAGGCCAAAATTAGTCAATAAACTGAATGAGAATGTCACTTTATAATAGCACTGTTTCATGCATCTTTGAATTATGCTAAACTATTTCTTTCAAATACTGGAATAGTGTTAGAAAGTGCATTCCTGCTGTGTCACATCAGGGTCCTACACTGTACTGCCTGCCTAAGCCTGGGTCTGCCTCCTACTCTGCTCACCTGTGTAAAAACAAAGGAGTCATCTGGCCCCAAGTTTTTCAAATTTTGGGCCCTTCTCAGCTTTCCTCTGGACACAGTCTGATAGAGCCAAAAGGAAGAAAAACCTGAAGAGCAGGAAGGAATGTCAACACATGACATTTCCCTATTCCATCAGTTCCAGTTTAAGCTTTTCTACCTTCCTAAATCCAATTCTATTTTGTCTGCCAGCCAGATCTTACCATGGTTCAGTTTGGCCCATAACTTAGGCACTCTCTCAGACCTCTGAAATGATTCAGATTAAAAAAAAAAAAGAAAAAAAAGACAAAAGCATCCCTTTGTTCTAATGACGGAAAATCACAACTGCTCCAGATGGAATCATCCCTGTGTCCATTCCTTTATACAATCAAAGCTTCCTCTGTAAGCCTGTTCTAAGGAAAGACAAAGAATGTTGAACATCGCCCCCTTACTGAGAGCACCTTGAGCAGACCTGCTACTCTGATTTTGCAGAATGCAGATACTTTGTTTCTTGATGCTGATGCTGATGAAGGGTTTACTACCCTGCTTTCTGTCTTCTGTTACAAGCTTATCTATTCCTACACATCCAGATTTTTAAAAGATGTAATAAGCAAAGGAGCTTTCAGCAGCAATTACTCAAGAAGACCTGAACCTTCCATGGCTTCCTCTAAAATATTTAGCAATAAAAAAATTACACTAATGTCTCAGGTGTGTGTTTTGAAGTGCCTAAGTAGCCTCTGTTTCTTTTGTTATTTTCCGTGAAACACAATTTAATCAAACTGGAGTTACTGTAGCAAGAAGAAGGCCCTCAATTAATTCTTATAGATGACACAGCTAGTATATTTCTATTTTATCTTTTCATAAGTATGAAACACTGAATTCTTCCATAACAGCAGACAGTCTAGAAGAACAATCTTCACTGTTGATGCTTCCTGCCAAACTGAGATTGACATCACTGAAATTTATAATCACTTCTAAGGACGAACTGGCATAATATTGGTTTTCAGTATATAGCTTATTCCTACATTTATATTCCAAATTATTTATCATGATATTACTGTTCCTGTGTCTACAGTTTCAACAAATGATGTCAGTTCTTCAAAGTGTATATGTCGTACTGGGGGAAAAAGCTGCAGCCTCTTCTCCACTAATAGTTACGTCAGTTGTTGTCAACATATGCTTGTGATTCCATAAACAAGCTGCCGAGTGCAGCCTGGGAATCTGACTCTAATTTGTTAAACTTGACTGTGTCTCTTATCCTAATTCCCTAATTGCTGAAATGCCCATATGCACAGATATGTGTCTAAATAAGAAACAGAATTCTGAATACTGATCTATCAATGAGTGTAATGAAAGTTTTCTGATTTATACATTTTTTAAAAACCTGAAGTGGATATGTTCATCAGGAAAGGAAAGTCAACAAGCCTACTGATTTGTTTAAAACCATCTGGTTTTCTACAAAAACACATACATGGGAACCCATGGGAGAAAAATATTTTAAAAATAATTTTGGACCAAGTTCACAAACACTCAGGGCAGAAAACAATGCTAAAGAAAAGCTGCATTTGATCCTAAGTTACTCAAGTTTTTTTTAATCAGTCTAACTACTAAACCCAAAGTGATACAAAATTAGAGAACCATGTCACTGACTGAATCCTGAGGGACCTCGTTCAAATTCCACACTGTAGCAGAGTCCATAGTTTCATTGTATTTTGAATATTTTGTTTCTAGTCATGACTGAAGAGAAGAAATCATATACTCAGAATGGCTGAGGTTGGCAGGGACCTCAGGAGTCATTCTGCACAATTGCTCTGCTAAAGCAGGGCTGCTGAGAGCTGGTTGCTCAGGAATATGTCCAGATGGCTTTTGAATACCTCAGGTGGAGACTCTGCAGCCTCTCTGGGCTCTCTGTGACAGTGCTTGGTCACCCTCACACGGAGAAAACATTTCATGATGTTCAGATGGAACCTCCTGTGTTTCAGTTTATGCCCATTGCCTCTTGTCATTGGGCACCAGGGAAAAGAGCCTGGCTCCATCTTTACAGCCCCTTCCGGTATTTCTGTACTTGGGCAAGACCTGAGCCTTCTCTAGCCTGAGCAGTCCTGGCTCCATCAGTCTTTATTCACAGCAGAGATGCTCCAGTCCCTTACTCATCTTAGTGACCCTTCCCTGGCCACTCTCCAGTAGCTCTCTCTCGTCCCGAGGAGCCCAGAACTGGGCACGATGCTCCTGGCCTCAGCAGGGCTGAACAGAAGGAAAAGATCCCTCTGCTGCAGCACAGGATGCTCTCTGCTTTCTTTGCTGTACTGGCACATTACTGGCTCATGTTCGGATCAGTAAAACTAAAGGGAAAACAGTAACTTTTTAATAGCAGACTAAAGAACAGGTTTGAGCTTCCTGCATTGTAAACGATAATTACAATTGATTCTTACGGTACACAACACCAGTCTTTGCATCATTGCAAAGGAGAAGAACAAAGAAGGAGTCAATGATGTTTCACACACAAAAAAGCCACTATCATTGCAAAACATTACAACGTCACAATGCTTCAATACTAGCAGAAGAAAACCGAGATTTTCAGAGGGATGTGTTACTCCAAGCTCTGTGCTCCTCCTTCCCTCAGTGGAAGTGACTCAGCAGTCACTAACAGATTTCCAGTGAAGCTGGAGCCTAAAACACATTCTACATGCTGAGAAAATTTCTCTCTAAATTAATTTCTGCCTTTCTCTAGCTCTGAAAAATCCAAGTGAGAATTTTTATTTATTTTACAGTGGAATATGAGTAAGGTTTTGGCGCTCCAGGAATAGTGTGTTTTTAAAGATAGTTCAATTAAAAGTATTACATAGTTTTTTTTTTTTTATTTTTGATGCCAGAATTTATTAATTGAGACCCTCAGAGGAGTTACTTAGTT
>VYZQ01066590.1:0-39482 GCA_013400655.1 Mystacornis crossleyi
CACAAGAGTGAAGAGATTGGTACTTGTAGATGTATTGGTTGACTATTACCATAGCTAGAGACATCAAATATAAAACATTGTTAGTCCACTGAAGCATCTTGAATAGTGTCCTATTTGCCTGAAATGTTTCGTAAACTCTAGAGAACTACATTTCTCTTTCATTTTCTGCACTTCTCATACACACGTATAGTGTAACATTTGAGTCTTGAGATCCTGTGACAGTATCTGAGAAGTGCAGGAAGGATAAAAGGCATCATAATGCCTAATACCACTTTAATGTATTGCTTATTTCAAGTTTAATCTTTGGCATGGGAAAAGAAAAGGAGAAACAATATTTATCATCTGATTATAATTCAGTAATGGGAATCTAGCATTGTTTTTGTTTCACAATAAATATTTGATCTTCAGTCTTTCAGCACTGTTATATTTATCTCTCAGATCACATTAACCTATGATCATTTCTGCACAGTGTTTAGTTACACAGTGGAAACTTCCACACCTCCTGATAAAGAACAAAAGTTAGTGGGATTCCAAAAAGGGTAGAGAAATGCATAGCAGAGACATCCACAGGCTCCTAGGCACAGATATACAATATCTCTGGTAAAGAAATCCCGATACTACAGGTTGCTGGAACCCTGGAAAATATACTGGGAAAGTTTTGTATTACAGTGACAATGTTTATATTTTTTTTTTTTTTAAGTCTTCAACAGGATATTAGATTAGCTCAGATCATTCATGTCAACTTGAGATCACATATATATGTACATAGATAATCAGGTAGTTTTGGAATCAATTTTGTGTTCAAATACTTTGTTGTTGTAACAGAGTGCAATTATACTAAAGCTGTGTTCACTCAAGACAGAACCCAATTTGGCTTATAATTTGTGAAAGGTGCTAACCTGGCACCAGGAATGAGCTAAGGGATGGGCAAAACCCTGACCTCAAGTAAGGCAGCTAAAACTCACAAAACACAAGATCAGTGTGCATTGTGACCATTTGCAGCCAATCAAGTTATTCACAAACAATTTCATTATCATAACGATTTATGTCCCCTCCACCTTTTTATTTTCTGAATGATATAGGTCATTAGATAAGGAGGAAAACTCTGCATCCCATTACTACTATCACTATGAAAGCCAGGAGGTATTATCACACTACATAAGAGCCAGCAAATATTTTAAGCTGGTGGTGTAGATGAAGTTAGTCATTGCTTGACCAGCATTTTCTCACACTCATATGTGACCAAGAGATTCAGTGGCTAGCATGGGGAAGATAAGGGAAATTCCAGGTGACAAAAAGACACTTTTCTGCTGTCCTGTGTCAGTAATTTTTAAAAAGTAATTGAGTTTTGAATCTTCTCTGAATCAACTCAAGAAAAAAAAAATTAAATGAATGATTGGTTTTGATATTCCACAGCTTTATGAGAGATATTTAATCCAGATATTATCAAAAATAAATGCTGAAGCTGGACAGGACAACACATTTCCACACACTGCTGTAACAATTTGGAGAGAAACCAAAACAGAAATGAACAGATGAATATGATGCTTAAATATTCCAATTAAAAAAAGACACCTTAAAAATATTCATGACAAAAAAAACTCTCTGTGAAACCTTAATGCCTTTAACAAAGGAGGTCACCAAAAATCTTTTGTTCTTTTCAGCTTTCCAGCCTTCCATAATCTGAACTGATTCAGCAACAAGGAGAAAATGGGAGATCATTGAAAGCATTTTGAAGATTTTCTTACCACAGATTGACTAGGAAGGGATGTTCCAGGCCTTGCATTATCTGTAGCTCCCGGAAAACATTGCGAACTTCATCTCTTTCAATGCACTTCTGTTTATTCATATATTTCATGGCATACATTTTCTTGGTGTCTCTCTTCTGTACAATGCACACCTAATTGGCAGCAAAGTAAAAGAAAAATTTTGACACTTTGAGAAAGTGAATTCAATTATGACTTTGGAAAAAGGGAGTCTTTAATGATATTTCAATAATTCAGATCTGGGTACTACAACTGAGTAACACCGTCAGTAAGTTCAATTCACAGATCTGCAGGATTATTTGTAATAGATTCTAATTAAAAATTAACAAAAAGCCAACCCAACCGTGCATAAGAAGAAATGGGGACCCAGAAAACTGTCATAATTTTCAGAAGTTACATGGTAAAGCTGAGAGGAGTATACTCCAATGGCTGAAATCACAGGCTATTTCATTAGTCAGAGAAATTATTGCCTCCTGCCTAGGAAAATGCACACTCATTGTCCTCATTCCCACAAGTCAATACTCACACCTTGATTACTGCATCATAAACCTTGCCTATGTTCCCAAGGCTCAATATTTCATCTAAATATCAGAATTACGCTCCCTTAATTATTGTTGTAAAGAAAAAGAATTTTCATACAGATATTCATCATAATATTTCTGAATTCACAAGAGACCTTTACAATGATTTTGTCTCTGGCAGTAAATTTCTATGCTTTTATCTTTTATTTTCTTTTATTTTTTTTCTTTTTTTTGAAAACAGTCAAACAATGTAAATGCATGAAGAAAATCTTAGTCAAGAGAACTTCCATGGGAAGCTTGTGGTTTAGGGTTTTTTTTGTTTGGTTTTTTTTTTGTTTTTTGTTTTTTTGGGTTTTTTTTGTCATGGTATTTTACTTGAGAATGGAGCTGGAGAGTGTCACAAGCACCACAACCAAGCATCAGGTTAAGTACGATTTTTGGCAACACAGAAATAGACAGTAGTTCTGAATGTACTAGAATCATCTGGCTTAGGTATCACACATCTATAACGTCTAAGTTCAAAGGTATTCTGGATTCACTTGGTGTGGGCATTATTTTTTTATTAGTATATTTAGGTACCTACACACACATACACGTACACCCTCCCATATTATACACACAAAAAAATTGTACTATGCACTCACTAAATTCATGCTCAGAGATCAGATTACAACATGGTGACAACCAAAAAGAAATCCTTTGTGTCTGAGTTGTATTTTAGGGAACTTATGCCCCCAGTATTTAGAAACAATCAGGAGTAAGTAAGGCAATTTCCCACAGCTGAAACTGGGAGGAACAGGGCCAGTGAAGCCAAACTACATATACTTCTCTGTAACTCTATTTTCATAAAGTGCGTCCTTGAGCTCAAATCTACTCCAAATAGAAGAGTTAATAGACTACCTTTAACCTATAATGAGAAGGTATGATTAAGCAGAGTTTCTAATTACCTTTCCTAATATCAGGAGATGTTCTGCTATTAAGGACAACAGGGATGGTAATATTTTGTTTTGAGCCCATCAATGTTGCACAATGGTGAGTACTGAAGTTTTGTTCCATTTTTCACCTTGGACTGTTATGAAAAATCTGAATATTGTTGATGCCCTTGAGATAACCAAAAGTTCACATTTATATGGAAAGAATCCTGGCTGTGGAACCATGGGGAATTGTGTTTGGAGGAAGAAAAAGTAGCAAGTGGGATAGAGCTGAAACTGAGTGGGAAATGAAGGGATGGAAATGAATTGTTCAAGCACCCACAGGTCCTTCAAAAGCATAAGCAATATTTTCAGGGGCAAATCCTGACATCCTGCCTAAGAATATGTGGAAACTCCATTTAGTGAGTCACATTATAAAGTACAACATTTGGGGATTTTAGCTCAGAACCTAAGTCCAGAAGTCCAGTCATGTACATGAGTTTGCATCATGATTTTTCACATACAACATGGCCAAGAGTTAGGTATTTGCAGAAGTCTCCTACTCCATTACATTAAAAGCCTCCATGTTGAAGGGTTGACTAGTGTGACTGCTGAGAGAATGGGGTTTTACTGAGCTGAGAATTACAGGTGTGACCAATGCGGCAGATCAAGATCATATGCAGCACCTAAATATGTAATGTAAACAGGTTTTGAAACATTGCTGTGACTCCAGAAGGCACACAGTTCTCTTACCTGGCAGTAAGGACAACGGTGTTCAGCACAGCTGAAACAGACCTTCTGTTGTTGGTAGAAGCTTGCCTAACACACAGCTTCAAAACAGAATGATAGTAAACACTTTCTAGCAATGTGTACCTATGCAAATCTTTTAACATGGTTACAAAATCAATAGGATTTTCATGAATATGATAAAGCTACTCCCTACTAAAAATCAGGAAACACAACCTGCATCCATTTTGATGTTATTGTGAAAAATGCCTGACATTGCTATGACAGCACTGGATCATAGTGGAGATCCTCCCTGGCACTTCCACCTGCTGGCTGTCAGCTCTTCTCCTAAGCAGGACATGAATGGATTGAAACTTTCCACTAATGCAAGAAAGAAAGGAAAAGCCCTCAAGCTCTTCTCACATGTGCAGTCTTAATGGGAAATGTTTAAGTGGGGGGGCGGGGGGGTGTTTCGTTCCAAAGGAGCAATTTTAAAATAGGGATAAACAGGTGCTCTGGCACCTCAACAAAAAAATTCTGTGATGACTCATTATGAGGAAAGTCTGTGCAGAACTGCCTTATTTACATGTATCAGTATGGAAGCTTGTCACACTCACATTTTATTTCCATTTTTCTGTGAATATCATTTACTAAAGCCCAGACAGTGTGATGATTCAGAGCAAATATGAGTTCTGAACTCTACAACTATCCAGCTTCATTGTCAGCAGAGAGGGACAGGAAAATCCATCTCCACTGAAAGTATGGATCTAAACAGGTACAGGGCACTATCTCTGTACCAGGGAGGGTTTCCCTTCTAGTGTGCCCTAAAGAGACTACAGATTACTAGTTTGGATATAGGCATCTGTGTTGTACATATTTAAAGCTAAGCATTATGAATCCCCGTTAATTTTCTCTGGAATGGTATAGTGCTATTTTTAAAAATCTCTTGTGAAAATATTCCCTTTCTAAAGAGGTTCTGTTAACATACCTCAGTTGTTATCACAGGGTGGTGTCTTTTGTTATTTCTGGTAGAAGGTAACAGTGAGCTGCCTTAAAACCTGTCAGGTTAGAAGAAATTTGACCAGAGAGTGACTTGGAGCCATTTCCCCTCAAATCTGGGGAAGGAAGCCAATAGATTATGGCTGTAGGGCTAAGCTTAATTCTTTAAGAATGTGTGTTGTGGTCCACTTCTAAACTACCTTCTTGAATTTCCTCTGATTTCACATGCAAAAAATAGATAACCTATATATTGGGTTTAATCTGCAGATTAAGAAGTCACACAGACACAGTGCTGTGGGTGACAAACTGCCTTATGGACTACTGCAGAGCTTAGTAAGTGAAGTGAGAGAGTCATGCTGAGTAAAATTGGGGCAGAATTTGCTGAAGGTTTGCTGAAGGAAGCTGCATAATGTTGTGTAGGCTGAGCAATCATGGGTAGGTTCAACAAAGTTCTTCCCAGAGCAAAAGACAGGGATGACTGAAATAACAGACTTGCTGCAAAACACAGATTTCTCCTGTTTCCCACTAGAAGACACATATAGCTGCTATGTGCATGGTCTGGAAAGAACAAGGTGCACTTAGTCTCAATTTTGGTCTGAATTTGGCACATGAGTACTTAGACCTCTCAGACTGCCACATGATGGAGTTTCACGACAGGTCATAAAAGAGGAGAGATACGAAACCCACAGCCAGGGCCAGAGAAACCTCTGCACAAAGTCACTGTTAGCTGGAGAGTTGGAAGCTGGAGTGCACATTCGCCCATGCTCTTGTACAATATTATGCATCTTCTCTCAGTAGATGAGATGGGGCAGCTACAGCTGCCGTGAGGAATCGCAGCCCAGCAGAGGGGCTGTGGCACTGCTCGGGCAGAAGCAGTCACCCCAACACAGAGGACTACAAGACAAAAATCAGATCTATCCTTCACACTCCAGGTGGGAATTGATGAAAATGCTATTGAGCATCCGCCTGAAATACTGCTACTTTGTCTGTTCTACCGATGTGCTCTGAAAAAAATCGTTCTCATAGTCTCAGCCTACAAGCAGAGCTGGAAAGATTTACACAAAGAGGTTGGAGAATGGATATCGTAAGTTTGTCTTTATGCTGCCAGGGGATTTCCTTTAAATAGAGAGATTCATTCCCAGATTCCCCTAAGCAAAGTATGACATCTGGAGCTGCCAAAGCATCTGCTTAGTATCCTTTCATATTAACTCAAGCTAAAAAATGGGGTTTTATACTGTCAAACTATATTAATATTCTGTGGTTGTGTGTTATGTTGCTTTTAGCATAGTAGCATATTTTTTCTGAAATATTTTGCATAGTATTTACTAAAGTACCCTCAATCAGTGCAGATGTGATTCTGGGCTCCCATCTGGTTTACACCACTGTAATTTCAATTACTTCATCACAGGAAGTCACTGTTTTATACAACCAAATTGATCCGAACTAAGTCTTGTGCCTCAGCATCTTAGGCAAACAAGAGAGTGTGTACATTGAAATTATAATTTGAATTTAATTTAAGGAGGTCAGATTGTTCAATATACCAACCCCCATGAACAGAGAACTCAAAGAAAATTGGTACTATAATATCTCTGAGAACTAGTTGTTACACCTAAATACAAATTATTTTGCAGCAGTAACCCTGCAATTACATGGTTATTGTTGTAGTAAAGGACAATGAGAATTCTTGTATTTCAATCCTCGTTGGTTTTGTACTTATTGGATGATCTTCAAATATATAATTTTTTGCAATTTTTTTTTTTTTTGAGAAGAGTGATAGCACTGCTTATAACAACATGGAAAAAAATAGCCAGATTAAGCAGGAGAGAGCATTTCTAAGGTATCGCATGTCTCTGTCTCTACTGTCTCTGCCCTTGCAAAGAGGCCCTCACCCTTCCACAGCATACAGGAAAATAAAACAAGCCTACGTACTTTATGAAGGCTTGTTGGTTGATTTCAATCCACTCTTGTCCGTGGCATTCAGGAAACTGGTGAATGTTTCTGTGATATTTCTAAAAAGATCTAATTTTCTTACAGGTTTATATGAGTGTAGTTCTTGTGAACCTGCTTTGGGGAATCTGTATTGGTGAAAATAGAGTTGCACAATCCTGAGGGAACATATTTTAAGTAAGAGTTCCCTCTACACTTAAATCCTTATTTTGCAGTTATCAAATGCAACTGGAAAGTCCTTGGTGTAACAGGCTTTTTTTATCCCAGATGAGTACAAGCTTCTGACAAATCACCTTGTTTTTCTTCCATGGGCAAGGGAAAGAAATAAGCCCATTTTAAAATGACCTATTATAACATAGCCAAAAGCACAATATGGTAAATAAGTCACCCTTTCAAATGTCTGTCTCCGTGAGTCAGTCTTGCCTTTATCGTTCATTTAGAAGCCTTGTTGTTGGCAACTTTTCCTGTTATTGTCCTTCTGGAAGTACCTGGCAGCAAAAAATGTCAAAAAAAGATGCAAGACTCTTAATCTCTATTGCTGGGTGTTTACTGCTCGGGGTCTGCTGTGCTCTAGCATCTTGCAACATATAACACCATGTTTCAGTATCACACTTTCCTTAAACTGCCTGCTTCCTTTATGGCTCCTCTGTGGCATTTTCTGTCTTCTGAGAGCAACAGGATGTTTTAAGACATGCTCTATTTTTTTTTATTTTATTGCTCTTGGTTCAATATCTTCGTCTCTGTCTCTCAATATTTCTTAAATTACTCTGGTTGCTACAGCAACCTTAGGCCTCTGCAGGATATTGCTGCAGAAGGTATCTGATATGGCAGTCTCTATGCTGCTCGGCTCGTTCTTGTGCACAGAACTCAAGGTGATATTCAGCACCTCACCTCCTCCACTGGGGCTGGCTGCTTCAGCAGCTGTGATCTATCCCCCTAGCTGGCTTCAGAAATCAGCTCCCTGCCTTTGCCTTTGGCATTTTCAATTCACAGTAGCACCATTTGCTGTTACAGGAATTCCTTGGCCATTTGGTATCAAATGCCTTGTATCTCAAGTGCATGTCTTTTCTGAGAAGTGGCTACCTGGTTTCAGCTGCTGCCTCTATACTCACTGCTTCTTAGGGACATGTCAAGAGCAGGTGCCATCTCATAGACACTGTTGCATATTTTTCTGAAAAAGATTTGTCACAACAGTTTTGAGAAGGGTAGGAAATGGGTATGGAGAGAAGAAAAACCACAAGCATGCTCTTTTTTTCTGGAAAAAAAACAGGCTCACTTCAAAGGTGTCCTTTGAGAGCTCAGGTTTCACCTTGGTAAGGGACAGATAAAGGAGGTGAGGTCTGAGCCTATGTAGGACCATCACAGCCACAGCTTCTGTGTAAGCTGGCGATTCTTTTGTTCAAGCCAAGTGACAGGCAAGCTGTGGCTCAACGTGTGTGACCACTCAGTGAGCAGTTGCCTGCACTCCTGGGCACATGCAGACCTACCTGGTGTACTATCTGTGCAGACAGACGCTGGCACAGACCTGGTGTATCATCTGGTGCAGACAGAAAGTGGCACAGACCAGGGCAGAGATCAGTGGTACACAAACGAGGTGCAGGGCACTACTCTAAAAGAAGCCTTTCTGGTTTCAGTGACCTTGCTTTGCTAAATAGGTGAAAGTAGCTCTTCGCTTATGCTTTGGTATCTCCATCAGTACGTGGAAACTATTTGTTTGTTTGTTTGTTTGTTTGGGGTTTTTTTGTGGAAGACCTTTAAACTAGTTATGCTTAGCATATTCCAGTTACTAGTGATTCCAAGTACATTGGAAGAGGACAGGTTGAAATTCTGATGAAAGAGGTTGTAGTGGGTTTGTTCGCATTTTTATCATTTGTGAGATAAGAATTAAGAGGAATTGCAAAAGCAGGCTCTAAAGACTATAAAGACGTTTATTGATAGAACTAAAAGTAAAAAGAAACAACGAGAAATTAAAGCAAAACCCCCTTTTTCCTCCAGCACCTCCCCCTTTTTACCCAACTCTCACAAAGGATAGCAAACTATGATTTTGGTCAGTATTACAGTTCTTAAAAGTCTCTCCACTATTTAAGGAAAAAGGTTTCTTTTTTGCTTCACATGGTTTCCAAACTGCTCAAAGGGCAAACACACACACCCAAAAATTCTGCTGCCGTGAAAAACAATCTCTCCTGTAAATCTTGCAGTCTTCCTACACTGCCAGCATGGGCCACACATGGGGTGTATCTTTTTTAAGGATAAGTGTCTTGGGGTGACTGAACAATAGGCAAATTCTAGCTTCTTCACATCTCTAAAAGTCTCTTATAACTCCAAGGTGACCCAACATTGTCACAATTCCCTTTCCCACGGGTTGCACACAAAATTCTCATCTCCCCATGTTTTTAAGTGGATTAAAGAGAAAATAACAGTTTGTGATATTACAGTTTTTTACCATGGCCGGCAAAAAGTATTTTTAAGCTCTGCACTGGGCGTGCGACTCCGCCCTTTTTTCCTGTTGCCATCTTCAGCTGCATCTCCCATGACTTACTTTCTCTTTCCCTCTGACCTTGAAGTCACCATGATTCTCCTCAGGCTTTATGTTGGAGAAAAAGCCTCTTTCCCTTTATGCAACAGGTTCCTCAGCTCGACTCTGGCTACCTTGGGTGCAGAAAGCTCTATCGGCTCCCTCCGGGATCTGCGCGGGCTGTGGCAGGGGGGAACCCACCAGTCCTCAGAAAGCTGTGCTGGGTGGTATTGGCTACACAGCAGCTAATGGTTGTTTCTTAGCTGCCCACGGCTCTGAGACAGCCGTAACCTGGCCCCTGCCAGGCCCAAACAGAGCAGTGCTGTGGCCCCGGCCCCATCAGGCACAGTGGTCAGGCTCAGCCCGGCCCACTACCGGGCCGAGACAGAAGGGCAGTTCCCGCGTCTCCCCGCAACTTAAATATGCAAATTTCAAGAAGCACTATTGGTCTAAATGATTGTCCATCAACTCAGGTTCAAACCACCACACAGGTTTTATTTGTATATTAAAAATTTGCCAAGTAAATTCAGAAGTAGACCATTTTAAATACTCAAACCAAAAATGCTCAGTTCTGATCTAAGTAGCTCTTCCTTTGTGAGAGCCACCATGATTTGAATATTTCTTTAACTTCTTTTCCTGTACTTAACCTGCACTCTTGGACCTTTATTTAGTTTGACATGGTATTCCATCTCTGTATTGTGATAATAAACAATCACAGATCTCTGTTGCCCTGATTTTTAAGGGGTTTTTAAGTACCATTTTGCCCAAGCAGACTATTCTTCTATTGACCTCAAAGAGGATTTCGCTTGAAAACTAATGAATTGAATAAGGACCATGCCATGAAAGACCATGCTGTTCTGCAAGAAGTATTGCTGGCCTCTCTAAAATTAAAGTCACTGTTCTGCATGGAGGCCAAGAACCAGCAAAATCCTTTGTGTGCTCTTAATGCATGACTACAGAAGTGCCTCACCAGCACTGAGCTGGCATATACTCAGGAATCACTGAAATCAAGATCTAGACAGCTGTTGTTTGATCAGTCACCTGATCAAGTATCAGCTATATTTCACCTTCAGATGTATTCTTGTGAGAAATGGTTTCTAATATTTTTAAAATATTATTTTCTCTGACTTTGTGGCTTTGTATTTACCCATATTAAAATTTAAAACCTTGTTATAATCACTATTATAGGAAAGGAAGGTTGTCTACTCAAGTGTAAACAAACCATTAATCTTCTCTGTTTCAGAAAATCCTGTTGAATTGAACAAACATTTACTCAATGATCATAATTATAGTGTATGTCAGTTTATACAGTCCCAAGAGGATTTAATCTATGTAAAGTGCCTTTGAAATACTGCAATTATTTTAAAGACACAAATAGGCTCAGAGATTTAAGAACAAGATCACTCTGGTGGACTGTCTAAAGAAGTAGTCTGCTCCTACCTTTTTATTCATTTTTGTTTTCAGGACAGATTTCTAAATTCTGCTATTCTCTATTGGGGATAACTAATTATTATAATCATTTTTGCTCAATTAATTTTAGTGGATGGATTATAATAGAAATATTTTTAATGAATAGTCAGTTCATACTGGTTGTCAGATGTCTTTAAGAAGGAAAAGGCTATAAAACCTGTGCTCTTTTACCTTAATCAAGTCAGAAAAACACAAAGGTATTCCCTAGACTTTAAAGTGCTAAAGATAAGTTGATTCTTACCTTTCCAAAACTCCCTTTCCCAATAGCCCGCAATATTTGAAAGTGGTCAAAGTTAACTGCAAAATAAAGGAGAGAAGAAAAGGGAAATAGTTTGTAGCATGCTAAATCAGAATCAGAAATCAGATAAGAAAAGAAATTACAGTGTGTCCAACTAATGTCTTTTTACCATCTCGTATTCAATTTTTCTCTTAAAACACCAAATATACTCAGTAGCTAGCAAAGAGGAAGTTTGCTTTAAAATGTGCTGCATTCAGTTTGTTCATCAATTCATCTTGGACCAATGCCTCCAGTGCCCTGTATCGCCAAAGAGAAACATCTCTGTCCTGACCAAGTAACAAGAGAAAAGTTAACATTATGCAGCCATTAGCAAAAACTGCTCAGCATTTTCCAGAAATATTGAGATCTATTAAAAGGACACTGAATAATTCAAGTAACTAACACCCTCTACCTACAGATACATAATAACATATGGTTAGTATTTTTAGAGTAGTCACTCTTCAGAATAATTCCCATATTTTGTTAGTGATGGAAGCTTGTCCCATGATGAGCTAGTATGATCAGTCTTTCCAGTGTTTTCCACCTTAATGCAATACATAATGCTAATATTGTAAGACTATTTCATAAAGGTAGCATAAGTTTGTTTTGAGAGATTCCATTTTAGCTTGGCAGTAGAACGGATTACTTGCACATCAGGAAAATCTGACAGCACAGCCTGTCCTAGACACTGAAGTGCTTTGCTGGGAGGGTGAGTGAGATTTCATTTCTCAGAAATGCCATTATTATTGGTGTTACATGAGTTTAAACACAGCATGCCTTCAAATCTTCATTGGTAGAGCTGGTGGTTTAAAAAAAAATCCAACAACAACCTGAACAAAATTGATGCAAAGTCACTGAAATACAAACATGACAATGTGTGATACAGTTTTTACACTCATTTCTCAGAAAAGAATCACACTTAGAGCTAAATTCAGTGAACCAGAGATGACAAAGTTCTGTGTCATCTCTTCACCTCTTAACAGGATTTTTTTGAATTAAAACTTACTTATGTTCCTGGCTTTAGCCACAGACCTTCATCTATGTGCCTGCCATTGATGTAACAGTAACTGGCAAAATTGTGGACACGGACTGTCACTGGAAAAATCATAGAACCATTGAATGGTTTGGGTTGGAAGGGACCTTAAAGGTTATCTCATTCCAACCCTGCTGCCATGGGCAGGGACACATTCCCTTAACCCAGTTTCTCAAAGTCCATCCATCCTGGCCCTGAACACTTCCAGGGATGGGGCAGCCACAGCTTCTCTGGGTAACCTGTTCCAGGTCCACCCAAAAATGTGGTAACAAGAACAAATACAACGAAAATGTGACTCACATCAAGATGAAGGAGAAAATCCTATAAAACTCATAACACTTCAAATATTTGCCAAAAAAGTTATACCATCTCAAGCTAAGCTTTGCATAGCAAGTTCAAAGGTTGATAGCTATCAAGCCTTTAAAAAGGGTTAATATCTTACTTCCTCTGTTGCAATATCTCATTTACACTATTAACACCACAAAGCATTTGTTTATTCATGCTTGCTTACACTGCCTTCAAGGAAACATGGTTGCTCCTTTCATTAGTGCAGCTATAGCAACCACCTTCCTGGTAATTGCCGGAGACAAATCAAAGCCAGAGCTGACAGAGCTGAGAGCAGCAGACTCTAGTCTACAGGAAACAAAGATGGCGAATATAGTAGCTTTAGAATCTGGAACCTGAAATAAAAATGCATAACCTTACAAAGGATTTATAAGCTGCTCGGAAACTGAAAATCAGGAAAAAAAATTTGTGCTGAATCCTGTAAGAGTTAGGGTTATCCAGATGTTTGAGAATCAAGACTGTCTGTCAGCAACCTGCAGCTGGGAACTGTGCTGACAGTTTTCACCAGCGGGGCACTCTCTTGTAGTTATTGCTGGCCAGTGCTGGTCTGATGAAGAAGACAGTCAGTTTAGCAAAAACCCCTTCCACATAAACTTACATCCACTTAAATCCTGCTCCCACCAGTCATCCCTCCCAAGTGCATGACTGGGCTGTCTAAGATGATCCTTAATTTAGGTAGGAATTCAACACAGTCTTGAAAATATCCTAAACAACATGTAATCTTATTAACTGCTTTGACAGGAAAAAATCATCCAAAAATTCAGCACAGCATGCCGGTGTTTTCTGTGTCACTCTGCTATTTTCAAACTTTCTCATGTTTCCTGCTTATTTTGCTAAATTTTTTAACAAGCATATTCCTTAAAAAAAAGCTTATTTTGAATTTGTTCTTTACCTTGCAGTCATTCAGCTGAGTCCAGTTCCCAAAACAAGTGAAAAATTGTTGAAACAGTCTGTAATTATCTCAGTTTGAATCAAGCCACATTTCAGTAACACTTGACTATGTTATATTCTGAAACCTGACATGTTTTGAAATACATCAGTTTGAAGAATTATTTTGTTTTTGTAAAACTAAGATTAAGCATTTTTCTTTAGCTATTAAAAGGACATTTTTAATTGTCCATATAACTTCTATTCTATTCCTATGTACTTCCTTCTCTCCTGTGTTTGTTGCTCTGAATGACTAGAACAACTTAATTTTTAAATTGGATTTAATTTAAATTACACTTCCATAAGAATGAAATTATTAAATGAGGCACAAGACCATGGAACTGAAGGTGGATTACCAGTAAGGTAAATAAGTGGTTAAAAATGATAGCCACAACAACTGATCAAATTTTTTAATCTGTGTATTTAACTTGAATAGAAAGTGGGATATAACACCTTCATATCTTCATTAAGGAAAAAAAAGGTTATTTTCTTTCTGTAGCTAACAGTGCCATAAGCCTTATTTAAATTAAGGTACAATCATTGTAACACACTTTTTGCGAGAGAAAATAAAGGCAATTTTAAATGACTGAGGAAATATGTAAACATGCTCAAGCCTGCATCTAAAATGAGCAAGGCTTTCAGCCACTGTGGCTCTCTGGAAAGGGATAATTCACTAAAGTGAGACAACTCAGTCTCTTTGGATCATTCAAACATATAACATTGCAGATTCACAAACTAAGTTCCTCTCTTGGGATGTTAGGAAAGAATAAAAACTGGGCTACCTTGCAGCTGAGACCAGTACCGAACTCATTGAGTAAAACTAAGATGCTTTAAGCAACAGTCCCATCTAGAGCAGAGCAGCACAGCCCTGATAATCGTGAAGGGTTGAGCTAAGTTCACTGCCAAAGTTCACTGCCACCTTGGTACTACATTAGCCATACACCTCAGGTGTTTTCCTCAGACATTTCTAATTTTCCAGTCTCAAAATTTTTGCCTAATTTTGTTCATCTCAAAATTTTTTCCAGGTTTTTAATGTGCTTTTTTTTCTTTTTTGGTGAAAATTCAATGCCAAAATATCACCACTTACTCTGAGAAGAACTACAGCTCATCATGACCTCTCTCATTTCCAGTGTTGAAAAGATCATCAAGGTCAGACACTGCCATTCCCTCCATGCAATGAGGAGATCACAAATATTAAATTCTTGTCCTCCAAAACATGGTATGTCTAGTTCTTGTGGTGCCTGTTGTTATAGCTAATGATATTTTTCTAGTGCAAAGCCCCACTGTGATAATGGTGTGGATGGCAGAAGGACATTTTCTTTGGTGTCAGTAATATGACTGTTACTCTTTTGAAAATAGCTTTCTTTGTATCTTTTACTCAAGAGAAAAAATTATATTTTCCAACTCTTTGAGCACTTTCATTTTTATACCACACCATACTTTAGAAGTCTTGTACATCAGCTCTGAATTTGAGTCTAAGAATATAAACTATTTTTAGGAAACAAAATTTGTTTGTATTGTCTTAAGGTAATTCTTCCTACAAGTAAACCCACTGAATGAAACTTACTTACAACACTGTGAGAGACTTTCCAGTTTATTTGACTTCCATCAATTTGGAAAAATCAAGTATTATAATCTCCCCTCCTACATCTCCCACCTTCATCCTTCATTAATTCAAAACTAAGGAGGAATATGGAATAAACCAGATATTTTGCTAAGAAACAAAATAGATCAGCATTTATGACATCTGTTTCATGTTACAGTGTTAGAGAATGTTACCTTCAGCAATGTGCTGTGTGTACACATATAAGTACTTTATTTTGTTTCTTTCCATTTAGTCATACTCAAATAAACCTTAAATTCATTCCATTGCACAGATTCAACTCTCTATTAACAACTTTTAGCACAAGTATACCTTACTTGGCTTAGAATCATAGTTTCAAATTAGCTCCATGTAGAGTAGTTTGATCTTGAACAAACTAAAGCCAGATGATGGTAATGGGACTCACAACTGAATTAAAGGTTTCATCCTGCTTGCCATGAAAAACAAAAAAGTGTGATCCTAACCATTACAGATACTTGGTCAAATATATTAGTGTACTCAAAAACAATCAGGAATATCTAGAAGGATGGTGTAGTGGTTTTTGACTGAATTATGCACAAGAGCCCCTCCACAGCCAGAGTCTTCTCATGTGACCTTAGACAAGTTCTCCAATATCTTCTGCCACTCTCTGTAGAAAAAATGACTCATTCCATTGCCAAGCAGCTGTAAAATTAGGTATAGGAAATACCTTAGAGTCCAGACACACAGATAATTGTGAGAGTAGTAAGAGCTAATTCAGGTAATAGTGCTTTATAAAACCACTGTGAAGACTGAAAGCAGTTTTTAAAGCGTGAGAAGTCTACGCCTCTGTGGAAGCGAAGGTACAGAAATCAGTAGACTGATTTAAACCCTACACATCACGTTGTGGAAGAGCTGAGAACAGAACCTGGCTTCCACTTCATATCACACATTCTCAGGCACCTCTTCCAAAATGCACAAGCCCTGATGGAGCAGATATTTGGTACAAAATTTTCTGGTGAAAGATAAAATAAATATTTTTTGCTCCACTGCTCCCTGAGGATAAAGTATACTTTTGGGGAAAATATTCACATCACAGACTGTTGGGTTTTTAAAATCACACTGCAAAAACACTGGATAGTTGTAGTGGAAATGCCTATTCTTTTTTTAATCAGCACTATATACATAATGATATCTATTAAAACAACAAAGTATTTAATATGCATTCACCTCTCCTGCATTATTCACAAATGCTATGTTTACTTGAACCAAAAAAAAAAAAGTTACACTAACAAGAGACGATTATGTATTATGTGTTAGATTTATGATCTCACAAAGGAATATAACATTTTTACCCTTTCACTTGTAGTTTTTAAACTTGTGGTTTAAAATATTCTCATGTCACACGTCATTTGTTCAAGAATAAATTACATTTAACTAAAGAGGCAATATAAATATTGGATAGATTCTAGACAGAGCTGACATCTGTTTTCTCACTGCAGCTGAGGAATATTTACTGCATGTATATGTGATTAGTCCAAATACACTCAATAACCATTACCTGAAAGAACTTTGTTTCTCCTAGAGAAAATATTCAGTTGAACATGGCCAAAGCACAGGCATACACATGCTTTGCAGAATGAAAAATAAAGCAGAGGCCTTCCTGGAAGAACTTGATAAGCTAAATACAGGCTCTCCTTCCCTGGATGAGTCCCACTGCTTTATTTGGACTGTCTGGGAGTAGCCAAAACCAGAACTGAGCACTAAGTCATTAGGAGGTGTAAAGTAAAGCCCTATTTTTAACACAATGAAGATTTCAACATATCCAGCTTCATTCTCACTGATCTCATGAGAACACAGAAACAAGGAGATATGATATGGCCATTAGCCAAGAAAATAGATTTTTGTTTAAGTCTTGTAGGTCTGTTTTGGGGTGATTTAATGCTTCCTGTTTCAATGAATCCGGAAAACAGAATAATAACTAAATTTCCTTCTAGATTTGGCCTGTCTGATTTGACCAGAGACTCACTGGATAGCACTGCTGCTAGGATTTCAAACTAGTTCTGCCATCTTCTTTCTATGTCTGTCTACTTTTCAGACGCTCCAGCCTTTTGCAGGGAGAGCCACAGGCTGTGATGACGGAACCTCAGTAGATCTTAGCAGCCACCAGGTCTCATTGAAATTTTTACTGTCCTTCCACACAAAACACATAAAATGAGTAACCTAGTAAACAGTCATATATATTCAATAGCCTTAGTAAAATCCCCTGCTTGAATGGACATAGATAGGACAAACATGAACAGTGCCTAAAAATTAAATTAAGGGTCATAAAATGGTTTGGGTAGTCATAAGGAGTCACATTCCATTATGCTCTTTTCACGGTAAGTGCATTAGTGAAGACAATTCTTAAAATAAGGCAGAAATTAATTTCTGCTGACAGAATGATAAAGCCAGGCATGTCTTTGAAGTGAACAAAGAGTAAAAATCTGCATAGCTTCATAGGTTTCTGAGTAAAATGGTACATACATTATTTGACTGAGAAACTTACTAGTTAGAAAGAGGGACATAACAAAAAAGAAGTTTCAGAGCTGGCTTTATCTCACTAATGATGAATCATGATGCTTCTGATCATATGTACGGGCTTTGTATTTAAATTGCATTACAGTGTCTCAATTCTTCATGATTAATGAGTGTTTTAGTCTCAAATAAACTAATTATGTTAATTTTTAAATAATTATTCAGATTTTATTTGCAATTAGAAAGAATTTAATATCTTTGTATGCCAATCATATTTTATTTAAAATTCAGTTAATCTTGTTTTGAACTTTACAATGCATTTTAGTCTGATCATGTTTGCATACTTCACTTTCTTCAATCAAAGTGAAACATTCCTGTACTATCAAAAGACTTTCTTTTCAGAACTCTTGACTGATCCAAAGTGGTTTTTTCAGAACAGTTTATTTCTGTCTTTTGCTTCCTTGCGAAGCCACCTGCAGGATGGGATTGTTGGCTGGACAACGTCTCCCTTTCACGGGTGTCCTCACAGCACTTGCATGGCGTGTGCTTTGTTCCCTCTGAGCTGGTGGCACGTTGGGCTACAGGAGTTGTAAACAGGTACAAGATTTCTACAGAACGGGATGCAGAATCACATTCCAATACCTTTGAAGAAGTGTCATATCACAGAAATGTCATCCAGCTTTGAACTGTGCCAGAAGGAAATCTGAAAAGGTAAACTTGAATTCCATTCAAACTTTCAGCTTTGTTTCCCCAGAATAAGGCTTAATTTTTGTCAAGGAAAATAACAGCATTTTGATTTGGCAAGAAGTTTAATTATCCATTAAAATTGTTTTCAGAGGAAAGGTCTGTTTCGAAAAAAAAAAAAAAAGAAAACAGGGTGACAGAGTTTCTTGTTATCTTCTATCTACGTCACATTTCAAACAAACCATAGGGGAAGCAGCCTTGTCCCTTATTAAAATGGGGAGAAAACCTCAGTACCAGGGTGTTGGAAAACCAACAATGTAATTTTATTTATACCTTTCTTATTTCTATAGTCTATGAATAAACAGCTGATACCATAGATAAAAGAGTGGGCTAAAGAACATCTGCTGTGGTGCATGCCAGATATTCTGATTTCCTTATGTCAATCCTCCTACAAGGCAGTACTTCACATGCAATTTAGCTAACATTTGATGAAATTCACAGAGTATTTAGACCATGCATGGTTTGTTCATCAAAAGCAGTGCCAGCATCATGGGGTTCTACGCTGTAATTAGAGAAATCCACCTCACATCACATCGTCAAAAAGAGTGGGGTTTTCCCTAAATGGCTGGGGAGTTTTCTGAATGCGTTAGTTAAAATGAATACTGGAAAAAACTACAACAGCCTACCATTTTTCAATATGCTACAAAAACAGACTAGAAGAATTTGGTGAATCAGCTAATAATTTACACTTTTACAGAAAGAGGCATGTGTTGCCACAAGCAGAAGTAACACTGAAATTCTAAAGAAAATTAGCATTTGAAAGTTACAAAGATGCTAAGTAAAAAAGATGCTGGAACTGATTTTCAAATTCTTTGTCCCTTTTAATTCTGTAAAAGAACATAACTGTATTTTTAATGCTATTTTGTAAAAGCTGCAAAAAACCCACCCCAAGATGAGATTTTGCATTCACAAGGAAACTGCTACTCCTTGGTAAACAAGAATCTGTTTGAACCCAAGATCAAATGAAAATTTCTCTCCAGAGCTGCTTATACCCCCAATAAGCCAAATTAAAATTATACTGCCATTATACAGCCATCTATTCTGAAAAATATATCAGGCAGCTACATGAAGCCTGTAAAACAAAGTTTCCTCCTTTGACAAGTAGAACAGGCTGCAAATCATTACAGCTTTTCTCTGAGGGAAGTTTGAGCTGAAACTCCTGAGCGTCATCCCACAGTCTCCAGACTTTGAGAAGTTAGAGGTCTATCACCAAACCGAAACTCAAGAAAAGACACCTGATGATTTTAGGGATGTGAGTGTCAACTTCTGTGAGTCACTGGGAGGGCTTTGTCTGCCAGTCACTGAAGTCAGCACAGAGCACAGAGCTGTAAACTGCAGTGGGATTTTGATCTAAGAACACAGTCATTAGTTTTTGCCCAAAATCAACTGAATGGTTGCCCCATGGTAGCCTTAGTAAGGGCTTCACCAGAAGTACCAGTGACTCCAGGGGTTGCTGTTATTGTTATCCTGTGGAAAAGCAAAAAAACTGTTGCTCTGTGGAAGGTGTGGGGTTGTTTAGCTGCCGCTTTGCTCCACAAGAATTTTAACACAGATTGGATGAAATTAGCTATTCTTTCTGAAGGATTGAGCACAAATAGGTGTTTACTGGCAAAAATTAATTGTACTGATCAGAAGAGCTCTTGTGGCTGCATATCTCTCCTGCAGTGTTTCTTGGGAGCATTAGATTAAAAAAGGAAGTTAATTTTCTTGTCTTTATGCCTCTTTAAAACTAATCCATATTTTTACCATAACAATTCCTAATTGGAGATTTTAGTGTGCTGCCTTTGTCTTCAGACAGGTTACTCTGTTTCAGAGGCATACAGCAGTACTCTCAGGTGGTTGGGGAAAGAAAAGAGTAATTGAAAAGCCAATTCTTGCCTGTGATGGTTTGTGTGAGCAAATGCAGAAAGAGGTGAGAAGGAAAAACTGTTCTTTTAAATAATCTCTGTCTGAAGGATAAAAAGAAATATGAAAGTTCTGTTCGTGTGAAAAAGGATGTGATTTCTGCTCCAATGAAAGCAAACAGAAAATTACCTAGTTTTGGAGTCTTTCTCATCATTTTGCTTTGTGCCTTCTTTCCATTTTTCCTCTTTTTTTATTGGAGAACGAAGCAAAATAACTAGAAAATCAAAAGATCTTCACTCATCCCCGCTGAAATGAAAATTTCTGAGTATCGATTCATGATGATTTCTGATTCACTATTATTGCTGTATCCATATAGAGTACATGCATTTCTGGGTTTATTTTTTTTCTGAAATGAGAACATTTCAAGAAACTCTACTTTTCATTTTGGTTTTGGCTTTACACAGGAAAGATTTCAATTTTCATACAGCCTAATAATGAGAAGAAGTGGACAATATTTATATTTCCCAACATCAGAAACATAAGCTTTAGGCCCTACTCCATACCAAATTTCTCTCAAAGACCACCTCACTGACACTGTATTTTAGACCTTTATGATCCTTTTCATGTGATGTTATGACAAGAACACATGATCATCCAGGTAAAAGACTTGTTCTTTGAAAAACTGACAAGAAAATGAGGCAATCACAGAGACACCATGTCTGGCACACTGCAGACAGCAGGAACAGAGGAGAGCACAAGCACCCCTTTTGATGGTAGTATGGATATTTACAGTGGATTAAGCTGGTTGTGACTCCTTATTTTACACCTACAGTGCTGATTTGGTTGGAAGTCTAGTTTCAAGGGCAGTGCAACGAGATGATCACCTTCATAGGGAAGTTAAAGTGCTTATTAGTACAGAATTTATGTATTTTCCTTTAACAGGAATTGCTTTATATCAAAGTAGAGATCAAACTCTGATCCCTGCCATGTTTATATATGCTGACACCAATATTTGCATTTTTCCTCACACATAAGTGAACACAGGCAATAAAGATTAAAAAAAAGATTTAAATGATCTGCTAAGCAGGTCTTTTGACTTTGATGGCAAGTCCAAGAAGGCAGCCAATTAAATTTATGAAAATAAGTAAGAATAATAATAAACAACCTATGTCAGAAAGATTTAAGCTAATACAGACTAAAGTTCAATCACTATTATTTGAAGGCAAAGTTACTAATTTAAATTAATCTATTTTAAATTGTTTCTTATTAATAAACAACAAAAAAAAGGTCAAATATTGCTATCAGAGCTCGGCAGCAGATATAAGGAGCAGGAAACGCGTGTTAACATTGAAAAAAGTCAGCTGGACAATCTAGTAGGGATCAAGGCCAAATTCATAGCATGTCCTCAGGCAGTGCAGTACAAAACAGGAAAGAACGACTATCTGTTTAATGTCATCACTGATGATGTGAGCTGCAAAAAAATTAGCACAGACAATGGTATGATTTAGTTGGGGTTTTTTTGGGATAATGGAAGATCTTCAGAAATCCTGATGATGATTAATGGTACAGGCAATTATCAAGGTGAAGCTCCCCTGACAAATACTTAAGATTTAAAACAGCAGCAGCTGAGACAGCTTAAAAGGAAAAAGAGACAAAATATGACAGTGGCAAGAATGAATAGAGGATATTTCTGCAAGAAGTCAATTAAATTTATAATAATTCCTGTCCCAAGATATCATCAACTGAAAGGCAAGTTCAGAAAGGGGTAGAACTAACACATAGTGAAGGCACAAAGTGGGAAAGACTCAGACTGTGACTAAGAAGAGAGATCTGTGCAGAGCTGACCCTTTGCAGGGCAATCACAAATGACACTCCTTTAATGCTACTTCCGTGCCCATGAAGTTGGAGGGTCACTGATCTGATCAGTCCGAAAATGTGACACTGTGGGCAGAGAGCGAGAATTTGAATGCTTATGATAGGCTGTCAGCCTAGATGGTCTTGATTGTGTGGGTCAGTTTAGTGTAATCCTTCAGCAGCATAATTTTAAAGCAGACCTTTTCAACATCTCATTATCCTCTGTTATGATCTCTAGTTAAACATCCATCAGCTGAGCTAAAAAAACCCCAAGCAATTAGACTCCAAATAGATGAAACAGAATCAGATTTAATAGAAAAGCAAAAGGAATTTGGAATGCCAAACCTACCACCCTTTTTCAACAAAGAGCAAATAGCAATAAATTGTTGTGAAAAGCCTGTAGTGCCTGATCAGGGATTTTACATATTGGTGTATGACTCAGTGGTATGAAAGATATCATCACGGGCCAGGTGTTCCTCTGGATGGACTGAAATATGGTAACAAACCTCACCTTTGCTAAATAACAGCTATTGATGTCTGGAAATGACCAGAGCCTGGTTAACACAATCCTGAAGCTCGGAAAAGTTTTGCTAGTAGTTGAAAATAACACAGAGTGTGGCAGGTAAGTTCACTTCCTATGCACAGGATTAGTATGACTGATCACATGAAGCTGGCCACATGAAAATGGCCACATCATTCTATGATTCTATGAAAGAACATAATTCTCTCCATATTTAGAATGGCCCTGAAACTATGTGACATCAATAGGTGCAGTTCTTAAGTTATTATTAGGTTTGATGCATTGGCTAACAATGAAACTTCTTTAAGTCCATAGCCCTGACCTCACTGTCACACAGAAATGATCAGGGTTTAGTCAGGCAGTGTCAAATCTTCAGTATTACCATAGGTTAGTTTATCATAACAAAGCTGATTTGTCTGCTTCTAGGTTCTGTTAGTATATAATCAGGTAACCTATTTTCCAGTAGAAAGGTTTCTTTTCATTGACTCACTTGGCTTAGTGGAAAATAATTGGAACTTCTCATCCATGTATCCTATTATAACCAGCAATTTACAAAATGTTACTATTATAAACTCACAAGTCAGTGAATTATTTTTAAGACCAGTGAAAGTGCCAATGAAAGATCCCTTTTTGTGGCAATGAAAACAGTTCTGTTTTGTGACAGGACAGAGATTTGGTTCAGAAAAGCTGTTAATTTAGTAGCACCACTGGAAACATCAGAAGTCATCAAGGAACAATTGAATTGATGTACTGGGCCTTATCATAGCCAGCGAATAGCAGGGAAGCCTCTGTGAGCCTCCATGCTTCTCATAGCTGTTTCAAAAGACATTGACATTGAAACTAAGGAGAAAAGTCTCAGGACCCGCTCCAATGTAAAATGTAAGACTTTTGGTAAGTGAAAAAACATAGCACCCTTTTGTTGAGAAAAGAGAGTTTCTGCTTGACTGTAAGTCGTAAGTTGCTCACTAATGGATGAGCTGACGAAAACAATCTCTGAAATCATTGCAAGGAGAAACAGGTTGACAGGTATAAGCAGCAGAAAAGATACTCCTTGTGAAAATGTATTGCTACAATATAGACAATCTAAATTTCACTTTACTGTAATAGACTTCCATGTGAGATCAGGATACACATAATAGACTGTGAAGCATCTTTTTCAGCTGGAAAGTGGGAATATTCACCTCCCTCAGAGTTTCTATGAAAATAACCCCATTAATAACTGAACTGGAAGGCTCTCTGAGGGAAGTTGCTATGGGAATAAAATGTCAAATATCAGTGTACCAAACTGTTTTCTCCTGCAATAAAATTTATCAGAGTGATCCCCAGGTGAAGGAAAATTCTTTAAATGAAGTTAAAAACAAAATCTTCCATGAGACATCCATCAATCTTATCCATGCAAAGGTCTCTGTAATTCCAAACATGCCAGGGGAAGATAATAAACCTCTTTGCTCTTGGCTCCTCAGAGTAGTGGCTCTGAAAGCACTGTTCTTGCTGATCTGGATTTCACAAAATGAGTCTTGGTGCTATGTTAGTGGGAGGTTGGGGACCCACGTGAAGAGGATTTTACTCAAACACCTTGATAACACCTTCAGACACCTTCACCTATGAGTTTTTCTCTTTTGCTTCTAAATTCAGAATCCAGGATATGAGGAGTCTCTCTCCAGAACTGAATCTTGAAGAATTATCCTGTCTATTTTTAACCACAACTACCAATTAAATACTTGGGGTGACTAAGGACACTAAAGAGTCGGAATGATTCCCATTTCAATTGGGATTGCCTCCCATTTAGTGGTTTTAAGCCAAACCATCACCATGGCCTTCAAACGAATGGTGCCAGTTCTAAGCTGCAGCAGAAGTGTGCCTGGAGCGTCCTGCCTGCTCCAGCTGCACCGCGGCACATCCCAGCTTGGAGCCTGGGCCCTGGCTGTGGGACCCAGCTGCAGGCAGCCAGGTTCACAGCAGCAGCTGAGGGTAGAATGGGGATTGTAAACAGGAAAAGCTGCTTCTCATCATGGAAAAAGGCAGTATCTAATTAAATTAACACCACATATAGTGAGTGCATTTAAGGGCCAGATCTCCAGCACAGGAGACTTAAAGATAATTTCAAGTATTCCTTTACTGCCTGGCCACAAAGTAGCACCTCAGAATCCAGCGGATGCTAGATACCTCACAAACTGGCCAGATTTCTATTTCTATGTTTAAATAAAAGACACAACATACTTTTAAGAGGGCTGACCTCCATTAATGCCATCTGTTGGCCTACTCATAGTTACCCATCTTCCACAGTGAAATGACTTTCACTATGTACTTCAGCACTCAAGTTGCATTTTATTCATAGGTCTTGTAAATTTTTTAAACTAAGTTGTACTTCTTAAAAAATAATAAAATCCATTTTAGAGATGGAACCTCAAATCCCAGCCTCTGAGGTTGTAAAGGGACTGACCCGAACTCAGCTTAACATTTCTGATTTTTATAGTCAGCTGGAGCCAGGAAGAGGCTTCTTTTTGATTCTAGCTAGGGTTCTCAATATTTCACTGTGTGAATCATCTACTTGCCTAAGAATCACTCCACTTTCTCTGCCATTTTGGAGGAAAGCAGGTCTCACAAAGGTTTTTTTTTACCGACATGCTCCAGACTAAACTTTTGTTGATCAAACATGATAAATTTTTTCCAACTTCAGATGAAGTGATATCCCAAGCTATTAGTTAATATTAACATCTTTGTATACATCACTTTCTGTGGTTGTTTCTCTTCAGGGTGGTATATATCAGAAAAAACTGATAATAACAGCTCTATTTAATTCATTAAAAACTTCCATAATTTCAGTGCAATGCATTTCATTGCAATTTCTTCATCTCAGTGTTTACAGATAAATATTTGGTGATGGAATGTGTAGTTTTTCTACAGAGACTGAAAAAGATGGGTTGACTGCTGGACATGAGATGACCACCTAACTGCAGAAGTTTTTTTTTACTTGGAGCTGATGATTTATTCTCTCATCGTTATGCTTCTTACCTCTGGGAAACCCTTGTATACTTATTTACAAGCTATTTATAAGCATGTTTATTTACTCTCCACAAGCAATTACACCAAAGCTGATAGGACCATTCATTGCAGAAAACAGTTAAGTATGAATAAAGAAAGCAAGCACTTTATCTTATCTATCCACTGCTAAGATTAGGAGTTGTCCTTGTTTCTGATGGAATAGAGTTAATTTTCTTCATAGTATCTAGTGTAGTGTTGTTTATTATTATTACTATTATTATCATCGTTATTATAATTTACTTTATTTCAATTATATTGTTATCTCAACACACATGTTTTACCTTTCTCTGATTCTCCTCTCTATCCAGCTGGGAAGGGGGGCAGAGCAAGCAAGCAGGTGTGTGGTACTTAGTTGCCAGCTGGGATTAAAACCACAACAGAAGTGAAATATTAAAGACTTCAAGCAAAGCAAATATAGATACACTTACAAAACAAACCAAATCCACCTCAGGTCAGCTGATACAGAGGTGACTGAGGAGTAGAGAGGGACTTCATATCAGCCCCAATTCCCAGGTTATGGCTGGGGGTTGGCATTAACAGCAGGAGGTCAGCAGACTCTAAGTCACAACTTAGATTTACCTCATATCACCACACAACATGAAAAGATAAAAAGATTCTCTTGGTCAGCAGGGCAGGTAGCTGACAGATATTAATGGAAAGAACATAAGTTCTAATTTTAACCACAGAAGTTATTAGGTGCAAAGCACAAACAAATAGTGAGCTGCAGAGGATAAAATTGCTCAGTGTAGCAGAAGGCTTGTTAGTGCCTGAAACCTTCAGTGGCACTAAAAGTGCTTATACCAACTCTGTATAATCAGAACCTCAAATAAGTTTAATTATAGATGTTAGATGAAAATAATGAGTACTGGTGACTCAGTTCTAGAGTTCCCCAACACATACACTGGGTTTGTTTTGATGAGACTAAAGTATATTTAAAAATCTGTTTATATATAGAGAAAAAGAGGGAGAGAGAGAGAGAGAGGTAGTCTCTAAAAATATATGTGTATTTGTATTACATTTTCTTAACTAGAATAAAATGGCAAATCAGTATATCAGAGCTTCTTTCTGGCTGTCTATGAAAATAGTATTAAACAACCTTGGCTTCTTCACAGTGCAGATTGGAAAGCTTTCAACATAGCAAAAGAAAATTGTGGGCTTTTTTTTTATTTACAGGTTGTGAAAAGGACTGGAAATCAGCTTCATATCACTAAAGACTAGAAGAAACATGATGTATATGACAGTAGTCAGCAATCTTTCTTGGGTGATCTGCTGGGGTGTATTACTCTTTTCCAAATTGAAATGTAGTGCCTCAGGAAGATTTTTACAACATCCAGGACATCCTGTTACTCAAAAATTCAGGATGTCATTGATCCAATATGTCTGTGGATCAAAAGATGTATATGATCTACCCAGCAGAGGAAGGTTAGAGGGCTGACAGCAGCCTGTAGTTACTCACAAGTATTTGTATGCCCAGAAAAGCATTTCAAATTCTCTGCATCTCACAAGTGAGAAACTTGAATGCCACAGTCTTTCCTCTGTAACGGACAGCTACAACTGTGAAAGGGCTGCCTCCTATTAATGCATTTAAAATCCATGACTCTGCTTCATCTGACACAGCTGAGATAGACTGATGGCTCCTGGCTTAGGAGCATCGGCAACCTGAAGTCAAGGAAGCACTCAGCATAAGTTCCTGAAACCACTAAAAACATAGTATCCCTTCACTGCCACATATTACTTATTCTTTTCTAAACAGCAGACATAACCTCTCCTTGCTCTCAGAAAAGCCCTGGGAAAGCCATTCAGAGAGCAGATGCTACCCTAGCAACAACTGGAATTTGCCTAGCCACCAGACAAGCTCCGCTTGGATGTCCTGCCTCCCACAGCCACAGCCAACACCTATGAACCTGATTTCCAGTCGTTTTCCCAAACTATAATAATACAAAAAAAGGAAAAAAAGGACAGGATAGACTGGGTGATTGTAAATAATTGTTTTGTTATTTTGGAAGCTTCCCAGGAAGCTGTACTCTAGCTGTTCTGTTCATCAACAGAGAGCTCACTACATCCAAAAGGAAAACGATTGCCCTGCTGAACGTTGGGATCAACAGCAAGTGTTAAATACTCTATGACTCCTTTCCACAAAATCGCACAGCACTTAGTGCTGACAATTTTGTTCAATAAAGATCAATAAATCCTTCAAGAAAGTCTTTCAATACTGAGATTTTTATGGAGAATTTCACAGTAAAAAATGTATTTCTCTTTCTAAGGTATTTTCACCTGCTATTATTTTTTGCACCATAAAACAACCCTAGTCTAATAAATCAGCTTAAAAACTTGAGCAAGAGATCTCAAAGACATGTCACTGGGCAGGAAAAGATGTGGCAATAAGGGCATAATTGGCATGCAGTTACTGAAAAATTACATGCCAAGGCTGGGCAGAGAAGAATCTCATGAATCTGCATAAAACTTCTGGCTAATCTGTTCCTCTTGTTATGTTCAAACCAATCTCAATAAAAGCTAACTTTGTTTTACAGCAATTCCCCACACATAAGAGTGTATTTCTGTAGTTTTCACATGCTAAAAGAGTCAAATATGAAGCTGGTCTTAAAATAATGACTTTTTCCTACTTCTCAAAATGATCTCTTTATGATCTCTTGTTGTTTGATTCAAGCTCTGTGTAGCAGTTCACAGTGCTTGCCCCAAAAGTATTTGCAGACTTTACAGCTTGGACAAAGGTTTATCTAAACCTTACCCCAAAAGGCACAAAATCAATCTTCATAACATAATGTGAAAGCAATCCAGGGGGAAGTGGAAGATAGTTTCAGAAAGGTGTGAAGGACACTCAGGAGGCTGACAGTGATTTTGTGATTATACTGCATCTTTAATTTAAAAAGGTAGCTAAGAACAGTTCTCATCACTCAGCAAGGGAGGTGGAACAGTCTCAAAAAGAAATCATAATTACTGGAAGGATTAACTCAGTTGCATTTTTATATCTTAAATAAGGAACAGCAGGTGTTCCCTTATCACTGCAAAAATAGGAAAAAGAAGGAAAGTACTTTTTTCCCACTGTAGTATACTTATCTTACTAAATACAACAGTCTTTCTTACACAGAACAGTGTTAGCAATAGAATGATGAAGTTAGTGCTCTATTTTATTCAGTATCATACCAAGCAAAAATCACAGGGCAGAAAAGTACCCCGGTTGTAGAATTTACCTAAATATTTCTAAACTTGAAAGAACTAGAATTGATATTATTAAAAAAAAAATAAAGAAAATGAGAAAGAAAATGTGAATAAACACAAAAATCAATAAAATATTATCAGATAGAAGTTAAAAGCATTGATTTAATTCATATTTTAACTCAGATAAACAAACTGTATGGTAGATTTGATGACTATATCTAAAACAGCTTTTTTCAAAATAGACCAAAATAGAAAAAGTTAAATGAAGTATAAAATAAAAAGTTTCATATTATGCTGTCATATTATGAAGAAAACATTTATGGGAATATAAAATTTGGAAAATAAATTTCAAATTTATCAACCATGTTCAGTTATCATTAGAGCCTCAAAATCCTGTATAAATAAGCTGCCACCAATGCTAGTAATGCTTTCTAAGAAGCATACTTCAATTTAAAAGGAAAATACTTTTGTCTTAATTATGGAATGAATGAAACTTAGGTGTCTACCTTGTACTTAATACTTATATCAGGAAATGCAATACAACATTTCTAAGAACAAAAGCATTACAGCATTTGATACTTTTGTGTCAAGACCTGTGACAGCAACCATAGAAAAGGGGTGTAGGAGAAAAACTGATTATAAAGAATCTTCCATTAGTTGTAGCGGAAATAAATCATATGCAAAACTGGAAGAAGAACTTTGATGGACTGACTACCAGTGATATAAACTGAAATCATAGATTTATACAGTTTTTTAGGTTGGAAAAGACCTTTAAGATCTTTGAGCCCAAGCATAAACCTAACACTGCCAAGTCCACCACTAAACCATGCCTGTAAGAGCCCAGTCTCCAGCAAGTTTTCCTTGCCAGGCTGGAAAATACAGAAAGCTGATAGTCTTTAGAAAAGAGGTGGTGAATTAAGAAGACTTTTACAAACATCGTTTTGCAGAGTTCAAATTTCCAGTGATTAAAACCAGAACTGTCCAGTGCCCTCACAAATCCTAGCCTGTGCATTTAGACTGTTTCATTTACTTTATAAAATACACAAGTTGATGAGAGTCAAAGTGGAAATTAAGGAGTTAAAGATGAGGTCAACCTGGCATGTGAGAGACTGCATGTAAATAAGTCTTCTAGTTATTGGAGTGGAAAATAACTTATTTGGGAACAAAGTAAGGAAGTCCTCATTTCTGTGACACAAAAGTACAACCCTACTCATATTGTTGTTGATGGATATTTGAGGTGAATGCTGACTGCCTAGGGGAATAGACCAATGTATAACATTAAGGTTTTCTTGAGGACAACCTGAATACACATCACATGCAGCACTTCCATTTTATTTGTCAGATTTTAGTAAGTGAGGAATCTGAAAGGGAAAGCCTCGTAGTATTCACCAGTGAACAGATGCCTTCTTTCTTTCCTCTTTTCTTCAGAAATGTGTGTTTTATAAAGGTACAGTACTATACTGTAGTATATAAATAGTATATATTGGCCTAACTATAAAACTGTACTGTATACATGTAATGTAAAATTTGAAAGGTATAATGTTAATTTCTAAGAGTTTAAAATTAAATAAAAGGAATTTCCATGAAATACTGTATTAAGACAATCAGTTCTAGGTCCTGATGAACATATTGATACTCAACATCCTCTTGTACTGAGAAGATGTAGGTATCTTGGGCCTCACCAGTGCTCATCTGCAGACACAGTGTGATTTGAATATACATTTCTGATAAAGGAAACAGTTTCCTGGGATCAAGTGCAGCCAAATAAAAAAAAGTATTATTTTTCAAAACATTTAATGTATAAGAAACTGAACCCTAGAGAGTAAACTGACATTGTTCTTCTTTAACTATAGGAGAAAAAACCCAAGACATTTGCCTGCTCTTTTTCTGCAAAGACCCTGTATTTGCTATTCATGCCAAATTTCGATTGAGTCCAAGGAAACTCGGAGTATGATTTAGTTAAGAAAACAACTTTTATTGATCTCTTCAGTTTTTATGTTTGCATAATAATAATCTTTTACTTTTCCCTGTTGCAGGGAAGCTTACACACACACACACAGACACACACATACATGGTGTTCACAAGTACAACAGCAAATTAGGCAACAGTCCAACATAGGCCTACATTAGGCAGTAAGTAATGTCATTAAAGGTAATCAATTTAACTAGTTCAGGAAACTAAGTAGAACTGTGCTCAGGAGAGATCACACCCTCTGATGTGCACACTGCCTACTGCTGTTCCTCTTCCCATCCAAAATGTCCAGGCTTTTCCTGATGAGTTTGGTGGGTGTCCTGCACATTTTGTTCCTTCCCCTCCCATGTTTTACATGATAGGGTGCTCTGGAGCTCCTCTACTAGGCTGAACTAGAAGTTGTCCTTTTTAACTGAATATTCTCTCAGAAATTTTTACTTGGTATTGATTGATCTCAGTAGACACCTATTCTCTTCCACACCTTTCCCATCATCTCAGCATTAGCTCACTCTGGCTAAGTCAAAATGATGTGAAACCTCCAAAATAACTTGACAATCTCTCCTCTATTCCACCCTTCAGTGCTTAGTCACAGGTGTCACAGCCCACCAGGTTTTGCTTCAGGAAGGTTTCATCTTCTGCCTCCCCAAGCTTGCTTTTTAGTGAGAAAGCTAGCAAAGAGCGAGTCTTGTGCTTGGCCAACAAAACCCTGCATTCTTTGGTTTTATCTCCACACTCAGAAGATACTGTACAAAGATAGTTCTGGTGAGACTGGATCTACTTTCTCTGAGTATCCATGGGCAAGATCATAGTTCCTTACTAGGTGTTTTTTCCCAAAGATTTTCTTGGCCATTTTATAATTCAGTCAGGTACAACATTTGATTCCAGGATGAACTTCATTCATTGGACAGTGTTGTACTCAAAGTTCACAAAAAACTGCATACCCCGCTAGAACATCTGCTGGCTTTGTAACCCACATTCACACATCCACATCAAGGAATCCTTTCACTTTTATGTCAAGTGCTATCCATGACTCAGTGTCTGTCACGCTGGAGCCAGGTGGAAGTAGCTCTGTTTCCCCTTGTTCTATGGGAAGCTGGCAGAACTTCTGAGTTCTACTGGAAGTGAAGCCAGTATTGAGGAGTAGAGTCAGTTTAACATCTCTGTACATTTGAAAACCATTTGTCCTGGGATAAAACCACACATATACTTCTCAGACTGCCACCCCTTCCACCATTCAGCTTTTCCAGTCCTTCAGAACCCAGCTCTCTGAAAGCCTGCTTTTTGGCACAGAAAACAACAGCAGCACTGCTGAAGGAGCAGAGCCTTTTCACTGCAAGCAACAGCTGTAGGCAGGCATGGGAGACATGTCAGAATTTGTGAAGGAGGGATTGTAAAAGCAGTGCTGTTGAGATTGAGACAATAATATTTTTTTCTCACAGTTTATTTCATAATCAGAATTTTTCCTGATCTTGAATAGGAGTATCTAAACTTACCTTGCTTGATGCTTGGTTAGCTTTGAATTATTTATACTTAGTTATACACAAAAAGCCTATCTTGATATACAGGCACACTACATAACACATATTGCAACATGGGTAAAGTGTTACTTCTCCTGGGCATGTCCTTGATAACAAGTCAACAAGAAACTCCTCAACACTCTTAGATAGAGGTGTCATGCCAACCACTTGTGCAAATTCTGGAAATCTACAAAAGCAGCAGCAAAGACTTACATGATGCCTTTGTTTAAGATGGAGGTCCTGACGAGGATGTTTCCACTAAAGCAGAAAATTAAATCTTGGAATTGTAGTAAATATTATTAGGAAAGATCTTGCAGATTTATCTGGTCCATCTCTAAGATATTGCTGGCAGAGATTTGGTTGAATCCGGATGATGTAAAATAAAGTAGAATTGGGAAATACTTTAAATACTTTAGCTGTCCCTGGAAAGGATCTTTGTTCTAATCCTGACAGTGTGAGGTAAATCTGATATTGCACAACATTTTTAGGACATTCAAATGGTGGAACAGAGATGTAGCTCATTTGAGATAGCAAGAAGCTAAGATGAAAGTGCCAGATTCATCTTCTTTAGAGTTCTCTGTAAAAAAGGGAAAACTGATACACTATTAAACTTCACCTACAATTATCAGTGTCTGAAGAGGTCCACATTATTTGTGTGTATTGTACCAAAGCCTGAGTCAGGAAGATGAGGGCTGATGGTGATTGCAATGTCACAATATTTCTTCTGAACCTCCTTCGGCAGAGACCGTGTAAACTGTCAACAGCAGTTTGGCAGTCAGTATCTTTGTGGCTGCCTGAAGTTATCATATTGTTCTTGTGTGCTCTCCTTTCTGTCTGTATTCTCCCACTGTCTCATATCGTGCTCATATCATAAGCTCAACACCGATCTATTTTGTTCTGTGATTGTACAGACACTGGTATTAGGGTTTCTGAAGTGCTTTGCACCACACATAATAATGACTTCCTGTCTAAAGTTCAGTAAATAGAAAATGAAATTGTATAAAATTCAACATGGTCATAAAACAAAGTATAAAAAAATGCAATGGTCTAGATCTAATTTATCTAAAACATTGATACTCAGCATAAAATAATGCCTTTGACAGCTGTGGCTTTCAACAGAACTGCCTTTGAGCAATTTTCAAATCACACTGTGTTATTCTTATCCAATTCAGTTCCAAAGGGAACTGGAATATTCATCTTTGCAAAAAAAAAAAATTAAAATCCGATGTAACACACCATAGAAATTCCATGAACAAACTAAAAATCCAGCAGAAATATTGATCCCACATGATGTTTGCTACTTTCTCTAACAGAGGGTATTTAGATGCCAAACCTTTTATTTCACTGTTCTTTAGGGCTTTATTTTATGAAACAAGTAGTTTGAAAAGAGTGTGTTACTATCTCTGATTCAAGTTGAGCACAGCAGCTCTGTGACTGCATCAGGTGTTATCCATTATAGCTCTGTGGCAGCAGGATGATGAGCACCAGCATATCACTAACTGGACATTGCATACTCTGCTCTCAATCTGACTCATTTTCGCATTTAACCACTGCTTTAAATTGGTTCCAAGCAAAACTCGTGTTTGTCATTTTTCCCTATGTCACTTTATAGTTCTTCAGCTTTCACAGCACTTATATATAAACTCAGCCATTATGCTCAGAATTTAGCTACCTGAATCCAGACTAATTTCAGGCATTTTTCTTGGGCTCTGCATCTGGGTTTTAGGCTTTTAGTACAGGTCTTTTCAGCAGCTGGCCATTTAATAATGATGTTTTCTGATACTCGCCAACAATTTTAAATCCTTCATTTAAGCTGAAGGCTTTTCTAAAGAGGAGAGATAGAAATCAATTTTAAATTGCACCTTCAAATTGGGAGTTTAACTCAAGAGGATGGATGCTACATTCTCTAGTACATAAGATTTCCACTGAGCTCTGTAGTTATGACACTACAGCAGAACAAAGCCTTATGGCTCAGGCAAGGAGGTGGGACTTCAGCACTTCCTTGAAGTAGATACATAAGCACTAAAGTGAGTCAGGTTCTGGACACGGAGAATAAGCCAAGGCATGTTGCTGTGCCTCATTTCCCACCTATAAGACTACACTACTGAGGCACAGCCTGTCACAATGTCCTCCACAGAGGGGTGTTCGAGCGCTACAACTTCAGGATGCTCAGTGAAAAGTTCTCTGGAAACATATATTTACTTTAAATGTAAAGTCACGTACTACAAAAATAAAAACAAGCTCTTTAAAGGTTCAGTATGCCTATTTCTAAAAGTAATGGTAGCAAAGCTGACTTTTTAAACCCCAAATAATCAAATATAACTGCCACACCACTTGGCAGAACCAGCTTCTAACTTCTAACACTTTGGTTTTTATCCCTTCCTCTGTATCTCCCACCACAATGTAGACAAATACGTTATTCCTGTTTGATAGCAGTAATATCTCTCCCGAGTCAGCTCTTTTCTAAATGACTCTGACTATTTCATTTTCACGTTTTGAATATGACTGAAATTTTAACTGAACACAGTCAAGCAAATCCAGCATGAAAGACACTCTTTACAGTCACCAGGTTATTGCTAATATATTCATAACTGGTGATATTTATTGATAATTTCCAAGGAACATTTACCTATAGTGAATATTACCCTTACTCTTCTATTGCCATTCTTGTGAACATATTGCTGTTTCTGAAGAGTTGAACATGAGGAAAAATTTACCTCTTTGCTCTCCTGATATTAGTACTGGATACACATATTTAGGAGAGGGTAGTTGTTATGAGAATAGGAAGTATTCAAGGTGAAGAGAGTCAAGTTCCTCTGCCTCGGTAGTATTAACCAAAATAAAACTGTTTTCCTTTTACCTGACTTGATTACATAATTTGCCTAATACCGTGCTTAAAATGCTTTTTTAAATGTCTGAAAAAATGTTATAGTTCCACACCATGTAAGTATCTAGCTTTGGTAAGAGGTAGTGATGCTGCACAACACCAGATGTAGTGCTCTATCCAACCTATACAGCAATAAAAATCAAGAAATGAAACATATTTTTCTTTATCTTTAGCTGAGTACAAGGTCTAGGCAAACAAAGGGCTCTGTTCCCTGGATTATTGCTGTTGTTGTGCTTTAACCCAGTCTAAGAAGAAAAAATGACATAAATACAGCATGGTTCTGTTTACAGCATGGTAAAATTTCTGGTTTTACCAGAAGCTTTTGCACATGAGTAACCAGACATTTCTCCTTGATGACAAACTTATTCTGTAGATGATAGAGTTGGCTTAAATTTAATTCTTCTCAGTTTCAGTGGAATGGTATGTAAGAAAGTATAAGGAAAGCTGAAAACAGTGAGGATTAACTGGCAAAATGCAAGGTAGGCATCTGTGTTAGTTTTGGCTGGAATAGAGTTAATTTTCTTCACAGCAGCAAGCATGGGGTTCTGGGATTTGTGCTGGAAACAGTGCTGATAACTCAGGTATGTTTTTGCTACTGCTGGGCAGTGTTTACACAGACTCAAGGCCTTTCCATCATCCCACCCCACCACTGAGGAGGCTGGGGGCACACAAGGAGCTGGGAAGGGACACAGCCAGGACAGCTGACCACAACTGACCCAGGGACATCCCACAGCATATGGCTTCATGCTCAGGTTATAAAGCTGGGTGAAGAAGAAGGAAGGGGGAAACATTCAGTGTGATGGCATTTGTCTTCCCAAGTCACCACCACGTGTGATGGGCCCTGCTCTCCTGGGTATGGCTGAACACCTGCCTGGCCCTGGGAAGCAGTGAATTCATTCCTTGTTTTACACTGGTTGTGTGCACAGCTTTTGCTGTCCCTGTTAAACTGTCTTTATCTCAACCCACGAGCTCTCTCACTTTTATTCTTCCACTTCTTCCCCTCATCCCACTTGGGGGGAGCGAGCCAGTGGCTGTGTGGGGCTGAGTTATTTGGTGGTTGGAGTTAAACCGTGACAGTAACACTGGGAAAAATGTTATTTAGAAATGGGAATTATGACGTTGGCAGGGGTTAACAGCAAAGACAATTAAGTCTGGATATGATCCAGCTGAATACTTACACAAAGGGTTCAGTGGTCTTGATAACTGGCATGGAGCTGACCAGAGTAGTGATAATTTAAAACACTGGATAAAGAAGAATCAGAGTGTTGCAAGGAAAGAAGTGAGTGATCATCCTTGAGACTATGAATAATAGAGATGGACCACAATCCAGTCCTGCAAAAGGCCACGTACATAGGAAAACCAAGAATTTCTAATGTAGATAGGAATTCATCAATGGAAATTACTGGGCAGGGCACTGACCACAGGGTGACAGAACTATCCACACGGTGTGTCCATGAAAAGGGCATAGGTTGTACATATAGGCTGTACTAGAAGTTATTTCCAGCAGAGAACAGGGTGTATTTTTTCAACACAAGGTCCTGGTGAAAACTCACCTACAATTCTGTGTGTAATTTGGGCTATCTGTGTGAAACCAAGACAGGTTCAAATGCAAACAGATGCAGGGCACAGGAAATGAGAAAGCAGTAGAAATAATAGAAAAATAGAAAAGGTTTCCCTACAAGTCAAAGAGTGAGAGGGGACATTTTTGCTGTCTGTCAAAGCCCCAGAGTAATCCTAGAGGGGGGAGAGCCTTTTAAACTAACAAAAACTTGAAAGAAACACAAATTTTATAAATAGGTTAATAAACATTTAGTCAGGAAAACAGATGCTCTTAACCATTCAAAGAGTGAACATCTGGAAGATACCTCTAATAAAAATGGAACACAGAGAACTAATGAAGCTGGTAAAAATGGTATGCATTATAGCCTTCAAAAAGATTAGTGTATGGTAATGATGTGCTGTACTGACTATAATAACTGGGGATAACAGGCTTCTGGTTCTCTAGAATCATTTTCCTACTATCCTGAGCATGGTGGGGAGTCTACCTACGACTTAGAGCTTTTAGATCTACTCAGTGGATCAGCACGTCTTCTCATTAGAAAGCAGGAGTTGTAACTCTGGAACAGACACCCCGTAGGCTTGTCAGACAGCACCTGGGTGCTCTTCACACACTGTTTCCATATATTTATTTCTTAACTAATACACTAAGTAACCTTTTTCTATGATTTCCAGAGTAACAATACATTGTTTTAAACCTTTTCTTCAAAAATTCATGTTTTATTCTACATCCATCATTAACGTGTATGGATATAAAATGACAATACTTTTTGCTGCTCATTTTTATAATTTTAAGAGGCAGCTGTGACATTATACACAGTACACTAAATAGCTTAGTTTCTACTATTCCTACATCTTCATGCACAACTTACCTATTCCAGTTCTCTCTGAGTTGTCATTCTCGAGCAAAATTATGCCATCTCAAGAAACAAATCCACTTTCTCTTGTTATCCTCTCTTTAACTTTTTTTTTTTGTTTTAAAATTACATATTGAATCCAATATTGTGGGAAATGGTGACTTTTTTAGCTACTAGTGGGAATATGAAAAAACAGCTTCATTTTGCATTAAGTTCTGTAAGATATTTTTTCAAAGAGGAGATAGTTCCTCATATGTTTAGGTACTTGGGAAAATGCTGTCCTGAACAATATTTTGTAAGTAGTATTGGAAACTGGTTATTGTTTCAAAAGCAACAGACTCTTCTGAACTAGATGGTTGTGCCAAGCAAAATATCTTAAGAGGAATAAAAGATTAGGTTAGGAACATTCATAATGGGGAAAACCACCTCAGAACAAAACAAAACAATGCAAAGAATAAATAATGACCTAATAGAAATCCACAAGTACTTCATGTGTTTCTTTTTATTAGCTGTTAATAATGGCTGCATTACAGAAACATTTTCCTGATGGAAAGAGAACAAAGTGGCATGAAGGCATCTCTGCAATAACTTACTATTGAACTTTGTTCATTTAGTTTAAAAACTGGCCACACTTGTGTATCATGGGGAAAAAAAAAATAAAGTGGTAACAATTCACAGAAACTGCTAACTCAGGAAAGCCCAATTACAAGTCTTCAAAGGCAGGAGCATGGGTATCTTTTTACCTTAGGGTGGGTGTCCAGACACCATGCTTTCACTCTGGAGTCTTTCTCAGTGACTAACCTCCAGGTTTACAGCACCAGTTGTGCATGGTCAAGACTTTACCTGGGGGAGGTGTGGGGGGCTCTTTCTCGTTTGTATGTTTACATAGCATAACCTATGGTAAAAGTCTGAAATTTTATATCAGTACAAGAGAATGACAGCTATGGCTCCACAATACACAAATGGTAAACAATCTGTCCACTTCCCACACAAACAATGGAATGTTGTAAACCACAGCTCATCGAGCTTTACCAAGGAATAGGGAATGGCGATCTTGTCTTAATGCATGTAAAGTGCTTAAAAGGGTGAATATAACTTTACTTGCATTTTAGATGTTTACCCCCTACTGGCAAAACAATACAAATATCTCCATGTGCCCTGAACATACAGGGCAGAACACACACGTCTTTGACATGTTATGAAACCCAGGAAGCCAAAACAATGTGAGTCTCTTAAGGCACAATCACTTCCTAACAAAATACATTGGGAACTTTCGGGGAAGGAATACACTCAAAATTAAGCACCCATTGTCCGGATAGGCAGCAACATCTATTCTATAAGTAACATAAAATAATTTTGGATGTTGAAGCAGAGACGGCACTCTTAGAAAGCAGATATTTGTGTATTAACATAGAAATGTTTTTAAATTTAAATGCATTCACGTAACTCCAATTAAATACAGTCTGCCTTGGAAAATGACATTGAAATGCATAAAGAGAAAACAAATACCACATTTTAGGCAAACTTTTCCATTGCCTTCCAAAAACTTTACAACATACACTTTCTTATGACATATTATCTAGGCAGGGAGTAGAAATTCGGAGTAATGAAACAAGCTAAAAAAAGTTTCAGAACGTAAAGGTGATGGAAGAAGTATAGAGTAAGAGAGACATCACCATTTAAAACAGGCAGGTGGGCAAAGAGACGACTATAAAAAAAAATGTGGGCATCCATCTCCAAAACGATGCCCATTCATAAATGCAGGTATGAAGTTACCTGCCATGTGCTTCAACCCCAGCTGACGATGCGCTAGACTTGAGCCTGTGCCTAAAAGCAGCCACCCACTCTCTCGGTGTGGATGGCTGGACAAAGGCGGGCTCTCCCTCTGCTCCCCCGGGCAGCGCACCCGCAGCCGGCAGCCCGCGGGAGGACCTGCGCCCGCGGCTGCCGCACGGAGCGGGGCCGGACCCCGCCCGGCCAGGGGTGCCG
>VYZQ01066590.1:39744-63396 GCA_013400655.1 Mystacornis crossleyi
GCGGGCAGCCCGGCCCCGCAGCGCCACCTGCCGCCCGCACGGGGCGGCCCCGGCCGTGCGCGCGCGGCTCCTGCGGAGGGGGCGTGTGGCGAGATGGACACGGATAAATAAGTGTGTGCATACACACGCATACACGTGTGCATCTTGAAATCGCTCCCCTGTAATAGTGCAGTAGGGAAAACTGCCAGCACCGGTAAGGGATAACACGGATCACCTGCCACGTAGCAAGCAGCGAGGGCTTTCTAGGCTTGCTGTTGGTATTTATAGACAAAAATAGCTGTATCACTCCCTTACAAAAATGCTACCGTTAGCAACTTTTGAGGTGAAGTAGAAACAATTGCATTTGGCACTTCCTCCAAAGGGAAACAGGTAAAAAACCTAAATATCCATATTATTATTGTATCCAGGGGAAACCTGCAGACAAAAAAGAGAAAATCAAATGGAAGTTGCCTTTTTGGCTTCTTCATTGTTATATGGGGAGAAGGGGGAGAAGGGGGAGAAGGAACAGAAGCCTGAAGCCAGAGTATATGCATTTCCTTATATACAGGCAGAGACTCTTTAAAGTTCTCCTGTAATATTTACCACCCTTCTTTCAGTACAGCTGTTTAGAAAAGCCCAAGAACAAATACTACATAAAGCAGGAGAACTTTCAGTCTCTTTGCTTATGATATTTACCTGCCTTTGTTACTCTCATCACCTGTCTTTGAACCCAATAGAATGCTGCTATAACGTCTCTGGGAAAGGCTCATTAGACTTAAAAGAAGTGGGTATGAAGACCCTGTGCAGTGTGGCTGAGAGCTTAGAGCTTCCAGCAGCTACAAACCCAGAAAACTGATAAATTCAGACATGGTGATATTTTTTCCATAAGTAGGCATGAACAGATTGTATCATCTGCTGATGTCCTTTACTCAAATTTTTTGACTTACCATTATTTCCATGTGAAAGCATCTGCAAAATAAGGAAGCTTTCAAAACTTTGACCCACGACTATTCTTCTAAAATGTAGTCTGGAAAACATGACTTACTCCTTTGCTATTCTTTTGTTTATTACTCACCCATTCAAAGATTTAGTCATCCAGTCAAAAGCAGAAGTAATATCATGTTACTGAGGTTATATTCCTTCAGTCAGAAGACAGCAATAGTATTTAGAAATCACAGACCTTCAGCTCTCTTTTGGGTTAACTAGCCAACATGGTGCTTTATGTTAATCCATCTTCTTTAGCAAGAGCAAGGATGACTGCACTTAGAGTTTAACACATTTCAGCTGATAAGAGTTACCTTCTGCCTGAGCTAAGGGCTTACATCCAGTCAATCTAACTGCTTCAAGTCACATGAAAGTGTTTTAAAGTGACCTTCCAAGTAACATGAAGAACTAATTTGCCAGTGAGTCCCCAGGCTGATCATTTTACACACAAGAAACACACCCATAGAATATAGATATGAGGGATGAGCAGGAGCAGTTTGGTATTCCTTTGCATGCAGAAAATAAAAATTCATTAAAAATTACTTAAAACTGCCTCCAAGAGTTATTCTATTTCTTTTTTACATCTGACTTCCTTCATATATACCAAAAGTCTAATGACTCTTCTGAGATGACCTTCTTGATTTCATATGACAAGGTCCTTCATGAAACAAAACAGTTCTAACAGTTTTCAGAACAACGAGTTGTCTCGATCCATTAATTAGTCACTCCAACTAGGCTGATGTGTCTTTTTGACTCCTTTTTGACAGATTTGCAATAAATCTGCCCTTGATTTGTGAAAAATTCTGGGTTATATTTAAACCTCAGCATAGCTAGGAGGTTAAGACAAATGGCATGCTGTGTGAATGTGAGATGTGAAAAATTAACATATAGTAATAAAGTATTGATGAGACATTCTTTTTTGATTTATTAATTGATAACGTTATGTTCCTCTATAACTCTTGCACTTGAGTAGCACCAGACATTATCCTTCACAGCCATTTTCTGTAGAAACAGACCAAAAAAAAAAATAATAGTCTGACAAGAATTTTTGGGTTTGCTGTTCTGAAAGCAATGTAATGTATTCTTTGTGTCAGTGTCTTTGCTCTGAACTAAGATGTGTTTGTATGATGCTCACCAGCTTCCTGGGAGCATCAGTGTTTCTGCAACTAAATCAAAAGTTGTTTACATAATGATGTCCAATGGTAGGAAGCTTAGATGTGTGCTCAGAGCCCAGCAAAGACTCAAGGAAATCAGTGGCAGTTTTCCAGTACATTTGACATGAGTAATATCAAGCCTTGAACACATAGGCTCTTTATTCACGTGGTCCTGGGTTCCCCTTTGTCCTTTGCAACACTGAATTCATGCATAACTCCAGTATCTTTTTTCTTAAAAATATTCAGAACCATCTGAATTCCATTGCATCTGCTTCAAATTTAGCAACAACTCTTCAAGAACAATTACTCATATGTTTTTCCAATTCCTTTTGTAAACCAGAAATAAGTCTGAAATTCTCTATCATAACAACATGCAGATCAGTAAAGCTCACTGAAGCCTGAGAATTCTCAGAGCAATTAAATGTTTACTCTTCTGGGACAGAGATTTCTAATCTACAAGTCAGTTTCTAAGTCTTGCAAGACCAAAACTAAACCAAAATTCTCATGCTTCTCTGTTCTCTTAAAAGACAATCAGGTTTTGCTTGAGATAAACAAAATTCTAAACTTAAAAACTCATTTTCTTTTGGGCAGGTAACTACTACATAGCCTGTGCAGAAAACACAGTAAGGAAAAAGGACAGTGTAATAGAGCGTTTTTCTTCCCCCTCTTTTCTTTTTCCTTCCTCCTGCAATCAACATGAACATCATTTTAAGATATTGTTTCACATTTTCATTTAAGGCCTATGTTGTCTGCCTTAGATTAATAGTGATTTTTTCAGATCTCCATGCAGAGTTAGCAATAAAGAAAATCAAATATGATTACACTCCTGTGCATTATAAAACTTCCCTCAGGGAACTCAGTGGTTTAAAGCCAGTAATTCTGTGATTACAGCTTTTGTATTAAAATGCTTCTGATGAGACTTACGGGGTGAGGGTGACCTTACAGTTCTTGATTTCACAGCATACCTTGTTGATATGCTAATATTTGTAAATTGCAGACTGTTTACACTGACAATTTTGTGTTTGAATACTATCCTGGAGTTAACAAAGAAGATATTAAAATAGCGTCTTTTATTTTTATGATTATGACTACTTTAAAAGGAAAGATGATGGGTTAAAAAAGTCCCCTCCTTGGAAACCAGTAGGGTCCCCACGCCTATTCTATTCTATTCTATTCTATTCTATTCTATTCTATTCTATTCTATTCTATTCTATTCTATACTTTGACTTTGCACAGGACTGCAGTAAGCTCATTTTGGATGTTCACTATGTCAGCTGAAGCAGTGGTAAATCTGCTCAAACTCAGTTTCCAAACAACATATGCTCTCCCCCAACCCCTTTCAGATCAGTAGAATGTGATAAAAGGCAGAATATGCTGAAATCAGTAGAAAAATTTTGTCTTTCCATAGTTCTCAGAACATGTTCTCTGCTCATATTTATTTTTGTTTTAGAGAACTTATGCATTGGGAGTATTTGCTAAAGAACCAAACAAGAGGCAAGAACCTGACAGTCTTCTAGTCATTCTTCAGGCATAAGTGCTTGCTGTTCCCAAGAAACACCAGAGACTGTGCAAATTGACTGACTCCTATTTCACTCCAGATGAATTTGGAGAAAACTGTTTCTCCTAAGGCTCTATCAAAGTAATGTTAAAACCCTGGAGTTTTATTGAGATTTACTGTGAAAAGCAGTGAGTCTAATTGGCATCATCTGGCATATACATGCAAGAGACAGAGTATAAGTTCAAGCATAGATCAGTTTCCAACAATTGGTTCAAGCACAGACTAAAATTTCCTTTACTTTGCCAAGGTTAAGACAATCCTGGAAGAGAGTGGCTTGCTTAGTTTGGCTTCACAACCTGCTCTCCCAACTGCTTCTTCCCCACCAGTCACATCTCCGTTCCCCAAGACACCAGTTTAAAGCATAACAGAGTTTTGGACTAATCCCAGTATGGCTCATCAGGCATGGATTTGTGTGAGGATAAAAGAAGCTATAGCCAAGGTAATGGAAGATGGAATAAATTCATAGATGAGTCACGCACAATCAAATCTCATGGTTAGAATGTGAGTGTATCTTTTCCCATCATCCATTTTTACACGGAGGTCAACAGATTTCACTAAGTGTTATTAAAGTGTTATTTATGAAAGGCTGCCAGGCAGCTCCTTCATTTGCATTGCGTCTTTGTGAACACAACACAACTGCGACCATTTACTCAGACCTGCTGTATCCTCAGCCTTCTTTCAGGAGAGAAAGAAAGTTGCTGGTCCCAGCTAAGACGAGGAAATCATAGAAAACCTTTGCCACCTTTAAAAGGACATAAAGGGCAAGAAGAACAAGGATGCCCGATTAAGTAACATATTAGAGCAAAACTGGAACAATTTATTTGTACAGAACCCTAAACAGATAAAGAGGGGAAAGTTGGTTCTGTACTACCTCAAATGCACAGGGGTCCCAATTACAGTAGGTTTGGGGCTGGGCTTCCAGTTAAGTTCTAGTCTTACTTATCATATATACTTCATCTGTACAATACTGGGATGCCCGCCAAGTAATAAAACCAGATTAAATTACCTACTTGTACAGCAAATACTATTCCAGCATTGGCTCTAGAAAGAGTCCCCGACCCACTGGAGTCCCTCACAAGCTCATGGTCTATAGAAAGGAAGTCAGCTTCGTGTGTGTATTCAAGGAGTGAAAAGAAAATGGTTACTGCAGTCTGAGATGAAAAGTAATTACAGGTCCAGAATTGCTGCCCTCAGCTTGGACATATTACTATTGAGTTGTGTTTTTGCAGTTGGCTTCAGTCACAGCCTGATCAGGTCCATTATGCCCATCTTGTGATTTGACACTGTTACACTGAACCTCAGATTGATAAATCCTAAGCAATTTTCACAGCAGTATATATCAGAAATCACTTCAAAATAGAGAGCATTTTGTTCCTTTGTAGATTTTACAATGGAATTTTCTGTGGAATTCAACGTGGTATGCATTATTTATTTCCCTCAGCACAGAAATAGCACGGAAAACTTGTGATTTTCCTAAGTACCTTCCTTGATATGACTGAAGTTTTGAAGTCCCAGGTGTGAGAAAGCAAACCCCAATGGTTCAGCTGGAATGTGAGAAGCTTGGTGTCAGCTCTCTGCAGGATTATGTGTAGCTGTCCTCTTGAGATCCCTGGCAGTACTTTGGTCTGAAACAGCTGTGTGCAGCAGAGTCAAGTGACATCATAAGACCAAAAGTGTAACAAAAAGTCAAGAGAATGGTCTTTATTGCATGCAGGTACATGAACAGGAAGCATGGGAATCTTCTGCCTGTACAGATTTTGGCCACAGCCTTTGGTTTTATATTTGGGATGTTGGAAAGGAATTTTTCTATGCCTTCTGAGGCTGTCAAAACATGTATGTGACAAAAGACTAGGAAGACCACAGGATTTTGTTCTGACCAACTTACTGCAGCATCAAGTGTACTTGAGCATATTCAGCTTGGGCAGGAAACTGTGACTAGGGATCCCCACGTTCCACTCCTGCTGCTCATGGTCTGTGACCACTACACACTTCTTTGTGTTTCCACCAGGTGTTTTCATGTACAAAGTATATTTTTCAAAGTAGACTTCTTGAAACTTAAGGAAGGGGCAAATGAAAACGTTTGAATTTCTTTCCTTTCTTTAGAGAGACAAACTGGTTCCAGCACCCAACACACTAGGTATTCCACAGGCGGCCATACTGGATCTGTGCTTCGTGGGGCAGTCTGCTCTGCTGTTCTGCTGCTCAGCAGTGCTGCCATTACCCTGCACTGTAATGGCTCAGCTGTTCTCTTTCACAGCCTCTACCGGCCCTGTGTGCTTTATGGTCCCCTCAGTCTCAGCTGTTTAATAAGCTTTATTGCTTAACGATTTTTTTTTCTTCCTCTCGTCATGTAATACAGCTGTATCTGGAGCACTGGGGATTCTCCATTATTAACTTGTCCTATTGTGTTTTGTCACGTCCTTTCTTGTGACTAGTAATTTATCAGCAGCATTGATTGATGTAAAATTATAGACTTCCCAATCTTTCCTAGCCTGCAGTGTGTCTTTCAAGAACTCATAAAGTAGCTCAAGTGATGGAGAGCCCTACTTTGAAGAATAGTTAAGAGGCTGCTCTTTTAGAGCTATTACATTTGGGCTATTAAGGCAAAACACTTAAATAGCGGTGCCAGGATGACTTAACAGCTCTCGTTTCTTTTCTTCTCAGGAGTGTAGCTACACCTTTTAATTTTGGTTTTGTGTTGTTTTTTTTAAATTTGGACATAAAAATCCTAAGCTGCTCAAGATGTGCATTCTCATCTCAGAGATAAGAAAATATAAGCTTGTTATTTGAAACCTCAAGTACTCTGCTGAATTCACAAGATAAAACCATGCAAGTTGTGGAACCATGATGGTTTTGAACACAGGTAGCTGAAAAATGAAAGAAACAAAAATCAATTTTTCACAAAAGTGGCACCTGGATGAACTGTCATCAACAATAATTGGATGTGTAAAATAAGACAAACATGAGTTAATGAATAACGCATCCCATTTGCTAAAATGTGTCGGAGTAAAGCCTAGATAGATGCCTTCATGAATTGTTCACGTTTGCAGCAAAGGGTGAAAAATTCACATTCAAATTTACAGAGCAAATGAACAAAATTTAAAGGTTGTTGTGTGTCTGCTGAAAACAATAAATGAGAATCCAAAGTTTTATATGTGTTCCTGAAATTAGTAATTTTATTAATTTCCACTACCTTAATTGCTTAGAGGGTAGAAAATAAATACTTGATGATAATTTTAAGGGGGAAAAAAGCTAAAGAATAACACTGTAGTCCTAAGAAAGATGTCTGTATTTTCCTCTGTTTTGCTTGCTTTGCTGTTCTCAAGATTTAATCACATCTCTCTCTGGTCCTGTCTCATAAAGAGATTTGCTGCATGTACATTTGATATATGCATACTAGACTGTAATCTATGCAATCAGACTGTAGAAGAGACAAAGTAGGAGGCACAGGTTTAAGTGTGCTGTGCAAGTGAGGCCCAGTGGTGCTCGAGAACTACATGGGTTTGGAAAGTTAAAGATGTAATTGAACATTGTAAAAAATAGCAGGAATTATGTATCTGACACCTTGCAATTTACCATTGGTCACATATAAGCATGGGAAAGCATTTTGCTGCTCATTGCTATTACATTTACTGGAATCATATCCAATTAACACAAGAGCCTAGCTATCTGTCAGAACCTTGTTACAGACCCAAAGTCATCACCAGTCTCTGTAAAATATATTTCCATGAACCCACTCAGCCCCTTTACCCCCCAGTCATGCATTAGTTCAATGAAAAAATGAGACTAATAAAGCTTTCCATCAAGGTATGTTTGTCTTCTCAGCTTTAGGATTTCCCTCAAATGAAACTACTGCAGAGATGCCCTGAACAAACATGTCCCTAGAACTGTGACCAGATGCATTTTTTTCCTGCAGCACTGCCTACACTGACATTGCTGGTTTGGTTTGACACAGGAGTGCATTTTAAAAGCAAATCTCACAGTTGAGTCAATCCGCTGTGCTGTGCTTTACACCATGGAGCAGTCTCAGTACCCAGTCTGGATTCCTTTGGGGGGCACCAGAAGCAGAAGGTGCCTTGCAGGAGTGCACCTCGTGCAGCCTGATGGTACTGGCCACTCAGCCCGCGGCACCCGAAGAGAGATCATCCAAGTGAGCCCCCCAAACACACACACAGTATGGATATTACAGCCTCAGCAGCAACTCTTTCCCACTCCAGATCTGGGCCAACAGCACTGAGCTGATTGCTAATATAGATAGAGAAGACATCTCTAGGCCTCTAAAGAGGTTATTGCCCCTCTTTCATGATTCTTTGCCTCTCTCCTCCCTTCCCAGCCCCCACCCCTAATGTTTCTGTCATTATCATGAACATGAAGCAGCATATAATTAGATCAATTTCAGAATTTACCTGTTCTTTCTTCACTCCTTCTCTAAAAAGAGAAAATAATCTGATAATGCAGTTTATGGAAAAAAGAGTGGTGAAGAAAACTCTCTTTTTATGTACAGTCACAACAGGATCTATTTCCCTGTTACACTCCAGCTTCTCTCAATTTACATTCAAGCAATGATCCAAACAGAAAAATGTATAAAAGTACCAGGAGAGGCATCCTATTTAAAGTCCTCAGTACCATGCATGGGTGCAGGTGATGAGCAGACTACAGCCAGATACACCAGCTGCCCCTGGGAGCCAGTCAGCTGTGAGAAACGGGTCTGGCTCCTGGGGGGAATCCTGCAGGATAACATACATTCGCAACAGCATTTTGTTTCTTGTTAAGGTACAACTGGACACTCAGTTTGGAACAGTCATGCTTGGTTAGGAAGTGGAAGGAGCTCTTTCTACACAGACTAGTCAGAGCAGAAGGGGAAAACTGTCTATTTTTATGTTATCAGGGGTTTTCTAGGATTCCTAATATATGCAGCTCTGTAGATGGCATTGATATGATGCAGTTGTAAGTCCTTATAATGTGAAGAAGTTCCTAATTATTCTGCCATGTCTACTTTATTCAGATATTATATTTTTATTCAGATACCTTTATTCAGATATTTTCCTCTGAAAAATCTATGTAATGGCATATTTGAATTCAGGAAAGAAACTTCTGTCAAAGGTTAAATTTACAGTAAAATTATGCTTTTAAAATATCTTAATGCTAATGTTTTTTATGCCTCTAAAATCTATATCTTTATAATTTAAAATTAATTAAACTTTTTATTAAGTATAGCTCTATTCAAGGGTCATTTTATATGTCTGATGTTTTTCTGACTTTTCAGGACACAATCACTCAGGAAAGAGAGAAAAAACACAACCAACACTGAATGGGGATCCAATTTCTCCTGTCTTGATACAGAAATGACTTATGACAATTTGGTCTGGTTTTTAAGACTTTTCAGATGTACTCTAACCTTCAGTGCTTATCAACCCTTCAAGCCTGTTTATTTTATATCTTTTCTGAATTCTTTTTTGGCTGTCTGAACTCTTCCATGAAGGAGAATGGAAAGGGAAAATAATACAGTAGGAAATACACAGAATTTTCTACAACTGGTGACACAATGTAATATGAGATTTTTATATGAGTTTTATGATTTTGCCTCCCTTAAAGGATGTTTAAAAGTAGCTTTAGAGTACATTTGTGGGAATCGTGACATTTACAGACAATTATCATTCACGTTAGAACCTTAAAAATGGAACCATCTTCCAGGAGGTTCCTTTTTTATATGCATATAAAGGTGTCTGTCTCTTCTGCTTCTGAACAAATATTCATGAGTAGAGAGTTACAAACGTCGATACTCAGCAGCAACTGCGACCTGCCTCATCCATTTTTCTGCTTGTGTCTGATTTTCCATAAGGAAAGTCCCATTGCATCTTCAAGATGGAAGATTAGCCTAAGGTAGCAATGCAAATAGTGAACTGCAAATTAAAGGAAAGAAGCTGAAGAAAACATGGTTCCTGCTTCCATTACTCTGAAGCCAAAATCTGATTAGCATCACTGAAGGCAGCTTGTCAAAACTGTTTCATTTGGTATGAGAGTTCCCAAAAGTAGGAGTCCCTTCATGTCTCCTGAAAAGTACAAGAAATTTCCAACTGCAGGACAAAGAAGCGTGATGTTTGCCCTGCAAAGAGCTTTACCCCTCAGCCTGAAGAGGAGAAACTGCAGCAAGATCATGGGAAGGAACAGAAGCTCCTGCAGGTAGGCAAAGTGAAAATATTTGGGTTATTTTTCTGCAGGAAGAAAATGTTTTGGCTTGCTTATCTGTTTTGTTTCAACTCAGTTTGTAGCCTTTGTCTTGCTGGGCTGGGAGATGGTGATTTGGGATTTGGAGCACATTTGTGCGCCTGAATGAAGTCAGAGTGTGCTTGCTTGGAGGGAAATGTGTTACTGTTTCTTGCTGTGACGCTGCTGCTGTTGATTGAAAGGAGCCTGCTGTGGCTTATTGCTGAAATTACAAGAATCTTCAATAGAGCGACCAACAGCCCTTGGAGGGGAATAAAAAACACAGAAAGGAAAATGTTGATATAAAATTTTGTTGGTGGTGAAGTTTGTTTATATTAACTGTTCCTGCTACAAGCCCAAAAGTGACCTTCTCTCACACAGGGCACTGGAGCTTGTTCCAGGCAAAAGTATTTGCGAGTGTGCTCACAAATGAGGATTTTACAGAAATCCTGGCAGTTTCCATCTGAGTCATCTCACAAGAATGGGGTAACAGCAAGAGTATGAGGGGCCAAACACCCCCGCTCATGTTGATCTACTATGGCCCATGAGCATGGAAGCAATTTGGGAGCAAAAACGTACTCTTGCTGGTTTCAAAGCAATTTGGTTTCAGTTGATCACTGAAAATAATTAGACCAGAAAGCATCCAGTTTTCTTAGGAAGAATACTACAGGACTCTTTAGAAGATAGTATGTCCAGAGGAGTCAGAATACACCTCCTATACTGCACTGACCAAGAGAAAAATGGGTCTTCAGCAATATCCATCCTAGTGTACAGACTCTAGATGTGTCTACTTACTGAAGCATTCAGTAACCCAGTTATTAAAGGTGCTTTAAAAGCTGCTTTTGAAATTGAGTGTTATGCAGGACAAAAAGGGGGAAAAAATCATAAAAATCAGAGCAAAATATGACCAAAAATAAATTAATTTTTTTTTGTTTTGATTTACATGCTATCTGTACCTAAAGAGGTGTGATATGTTCAGTTACTGAATAGATAAATTCCAAACCAGTCACATTGTGTATGCTTGAAACACATCTGGATACGTGGGTTTTTTCCCATATTTTGTGCAAACATTTACTTTCTTGCCAAAAAGACCAGGAATTCTCTTTAGGCAGCATTGAACACACAGCTCATGATTGCTTGAACACACAACTTGTGTTTGCTTGCTTGCTTTTTTCAGTGCAGAACTCGCAGGTCATTTACCACCACAATTGCTTGTCCATGGTTCATTCTGTGCTCTCCGGCTTCCCCGTGCCCTTAGGGTTTTCATCCTCACTCTCAGCAAGACACCAGCTCACAATATTTCATTTTCAGTCCTCAGTGTCATCAAAATGGAAGCACCATAGAGAAGAAAACAACTCTCAAGCATGTGATACACACAGTCCAGTGGCTGGCACTGGACTTGTCTGTCCAGTGACAAATGAGCCTCCATTAGAGAATCATGGACATTAAAGTGACAGGAATTGAGCTGAAGCCTTCTGAAGCTGAACACATGAGCTGGAGCAGGATAGCCAAGTTCTTGGTGCTGTGAAAGCTCTCTATTCTATGGACCAGATACGGAAGTGGTAATACAAAGGAAGAATTTGCATTTTGGGTTTAGAGTCAAACAGAAGAAACCGTTCACAGTCACCGTGCTATTCATCCCAAATGTTGCCAGATGAAATAAACTCCAAAAGCAGCATTTCTTCTTCTAGGAAGAACTGTTGGACAAAGAGCTCACCAGTCGGAAGATCCCATGTACACAAAACCCCCAAACCAGACACAGACTTTTCCAGAGGTATGTATGTGCTCTTGGAAGAGAGAGAAATTTGAGAAGCTTCTCAGCGTGCTGTCTCAAGAGGGATTGGTTCATTGATGCCAGTAGACACAACAGTGAGAAATCCACCATATTAACACAGACATTTTTCATTTATTGATTCCATGAAACAAATGCTAAGCATGCATGCAATTGCCAGACAAGCAAAATACATCGTTATTAATGGACTGTAAGGAAACAACCTGCAGAGAAAAACAGCAGTAGGTTAAACAGCGAAGTGTGCAGAGGTTACAGCAAAGTTCTATGACCCAGAGATCATCTTTTCACCACATGTTTACACAGCTTCTAGCTCAGTGGGAGTCTTGATCTATGACTTTGCCCCCTAAGCTGTAATCCATACAGCAGTGCTAACAACGTGTCAACTGGAAATTAGTCTCCAGCCCTCAGAAGCACAGTAGATAATGACATGTAGTGTCTTCTTATTCTGTGCTTCAGATATCCTCTAGTGAGTTGCACTACCAGTAGATTTCATTCCCTCGCTGGATGCTGTGAGCCAAAAGACAAAAGGAATTAAAAAAAAAAATATCATGCATCAACAAAAAAAAAAAAAAGCAAGAAATCATTACAGTCCCTAAGGCATCTATGCTTCAGAAGGACCAATGGCCACATGATTTATTAAAGAAGATTCTGAATTATGCATTAAAACTCCAGCATACAGTCCACCTAAGCATACTTTGCTTGAGTAGGTAGTTGCACAAAAGTTTTTGTCCACAACTTTCTCTGGGTGCTTTTTATGCTCTTGGCACACACACACACACAGTTTCAAATCAAAGGGAGCCCTTACTGATTCCACCATCAGCCTGTGAACTTTGAGTTTTACCCCAAGAAAGCACCATAGTCTTTTAACCAGTGCTCTCTTTGAAAAAGGGGTCAGCATCTGCTGCTGATCTCTGACACAGCTGAAGGTCTTTCAGAGATTGCACTGCAAATTCAAGTAATTTATATACTGTTTCTCTAGCAAGAATCTCTCAACATCAGCAGTCCAATCCAAAATAATTTTGTATTTCTTCTAAGAATATAGTTGTCACATCTACTGTTTAATGTTAGCTTAAGCACCAGAACTGAAGGGGAAAGAGACACCCTCATTTACATTAGTCTTATTCTCGTTTATAAGTATTTGCTTTCTAATTACCAATAGAATTCTAATAGAATCATTTGCTAATAAATGATAGTGTGTTCAACACTGCCCAAAACACTTAATAAAAATTTTGTCCCTACCTAGCACTGCCTTTGAGTAAAACAAGCTGCAACATCCATTGCAGAGCTTGTGATGTTTTCACCTCTGAGTGGAGTCGTTTTTCTGTATCACTCCAGCATGGAACACTGGCACCTCTTGGCTTTTGCTCACCTAAGAGAGGACCATCCACCTTCGGGCTCTTCCTCTGCTTGGGGAAGCTGGTAATGGAGGGAGCCCCAAGAAGGAGAGTCCTTGAACTCACCAACATGAGAGGCTGTGATCCTCGGGGACTTTGCTGGGGCAACAGAGGAGGGGCCCCTATCACTGGGTGTGGCAGAGAAGTATATCTCATGGTTTGTCGTCATGTTTGCTCAGCTGAGCCATCTGCTAGCAGCCCACAAACCCCTGGTGTCATTAGTTCCTGTGATCAGAACCTGCAAAACAAGTTAAATAAATAAAAATCTTGATAAATAAAAGTTCAATAAAGATAGATAGATAGATAGATAGATAGATAGATAGATAGATAGATAGATAGATAGATAGATAGATAGATGTGTTAAATAAACAAAAAAAAATAAAGCACTAGAATACAGTTTAATTTCAGAGAGTGTCTGGCCTAACAGCAACTCTGTTTCAGGGCTGAACCCAAGTCCTAAGTGAGGGTCAGACTCTCAAAGTTTTTTAATCATGTTACTGTATCAGTTGTCCTCTTCCTGACACCAGCTGCCGAAGTGGATGCAAGCATCTGGCTCCATCCTAAAACAAAATAGAACTTGATTTTCCTTATAACTCTGCCTTGAGTGGGTGAAAAGAAAAGAAGGCATGAAAGAGTAATCATACACATATGACTTCTCTTGCCTCCTGACTTGCATGATTCTCCTCCACAGCCACATACTGAGCAGCAAATTCTGACTCATGAGGAAAATTGCCACTCTCCAGGTCTGTCTCACACATGGGAAAAACAAGTGCTGGATATGCAAACATTTTTTCCCCTCTGACATGGCCAGGGGATATAGGGCTGTCCTTGGACAGTGCTCCCTGTGTTCAGAAAATGCCTACACTGGTTCACAGCCCAGCTGGCAAAAACAGAGATGAATGTGAAATACACAATTCAACATGCACTGAAGTTCGGATTCCACATCCAGTACTGGTTTGTGTTCTCTTCAAGCTTTGAATTCTTCTAACAGAGGGTGTGTGTGTGCGTGTGAGTGTGTGTGTGTGTATGTGTGTGGTTTGGATTCAATATTTCCTGGAGGAATGTGTCCGCACAGCTAAACAAAATACCTCCCTGGGGGCAGCTTGTGCTTTACAGTCGCTGCAGCTCAGAGAGAAAATCTGATTTTACAAAGACAGAAATGGAGTACATCCTGCCAGGGTATAAGAAAAGCTTCATGCTTGACATCATTAACGGTCAAATGATAACATCAAAAAAATAATATTTTCCTTCAGTGCATTTAGATCAGGTGCCTTGAAACCTTGTCTATGTCTTTGGGAAAATAATGGAAGATAGATACATAAAAATAATCAATATTTTCTTGCCATAAAAGGACTATGGTCAAGCACCTTTTCCAAAATGCTCTTACATGCTTTGTAAGTTGTTGTTTTTCCCTGAGGCTTGGTCTGCTCACAAAGAGTTGTATTAAACACAGATGAACAAAAAATCTGCTCAGAGCTTTTCCTTGTGCTTGCAAACGCTGATTTGTCTATAGGGCTACTCAGGCCTGACACCAGGTCTCCCTCAATGAAGGCTCTGCTTCCTCAAAGAACAACAAATACATTTAGCCTTTTCCTAGAAAGTTCAAAACTCCATAACAAGGCTTAGAAAATTCAACTCACTAAAGATTTTTTTTTTTGTTCCTACTCCTATTGAAGCATAAAGCTAAACAGAGCTGGTTTATTGGCATCAGGAATGGATAGAGTGTGTTTGGAAATGTAACACTTCTTTGAAAAGTATGTGTAAAGCACAATCAAAGAGGCTGCTTTGATCACTTTGATACTTTCCTGAATGTTATTTGGTTTCTTTGACTCCATTTGCTCCATTTCTCTTTGGTGTCAGAGAGACAATGGTGTGGACAATGCTATCACTGTCTGCCTGGAACGTTGTTTTATTAAAGAAGCTCATGTACCTAAATTATGCAATAGGAAGAATTGGAACTGTGTCTTTTTGATGTGAACATAGTTGATGCCAACCTTTTTTGTTAGCATACATTTAATGAATAAAATGGGTTGATGTTCTGAGTGTAGCAGCTGCTTTGCTGTCTGTACGTGTGCTTTTCATGTTCCCCAGGAGCAAAACCAGCCTTTCTGAGAGTGCTGTGTAGCTGCACAATGCTGCTGGCATGGCAGTTTCAATGCTCAATTCAGACTAGGTGGGACAATTGTCCTTCTCTGGCCAGTGCATTGTCATGTCCTTCTCTGGGCTGGACTCCAAGGCCTTCAGCCTCTATTTCAGGCAGCTGTGAGCTCTTCTAGACAGCCGTGGACCATTGTCCTGTGCCTCTGCAGCTTCGATTCTCACCTCAGTCCAAGTGGTAGCTACTGGTCAGCCACCAAGGCAGAGCCCAATCCAAAGGGCTGGGCACAGAAGCAGAGTTCCCACTTTGCCTGGGCTCTATAGTCCCAGTGTGCCTGGATTTGGAGAGACTGGGATGTATGTGCATAGGGGCTACAGGACTGCCTCCCTTTCTATCCCCTATTACAGAATTTCCCAGCAGCAGCCATGGGAAAATGGATTGTGAGCAAGGCAGGCTGCGATGGCTCCAGAGAGCCCTGAGCAGCGCAGCTGAGAGCTGGCTTTGCCAGGAGAGCAGGGCAAGGACCCAGCTGTTGGAAAAGCAACTGGGGTGACAAGGAAAGAGAGATAGAAGGGAAATATGCACACCTTGTCCCAAATTTCCCGGACACTGAATATTCTCAGTTCTTTCTGCACCCCATGCAGCCTGAATTCATCCTCCTCAACGATGGGTGGCCAAAAGTGGCCAATATGCCAGATGAGCTGATCCCTGCATTTATACCATCATCAATATCTCCTTGTCCCCGCTGGCTGTAACTTCTCTGACACATCCTACGATTAAATTCACCTTTTTCATGGCTATCCTAACTAGTTGCTAATATTTATCCCATGATTAATGAGGAAATGTGTTGTAATTAACATAGCACTTTTTTTTTTGCATCCTCCATCGTCACCATATAATGAGTTCTTGCACTACAGTAGAAATTCTATGTGAAAGCTCGCAGACAAACATATAGTGCTATTGAATTTAATTATTTCCATTAATCCAGTCTCTAGTTACCTGCTTTTTATTTCTGATCATTTATGTTGATACAGAAATGTTGAAGTTAGGTTGGTGGAAGGGTATATGGTAATACTTGCCACAAAATAGATTATGATTAATATAGTAATGATAAAGCTTCAGCTGTGTGTCTTCATATTACCAGGAAGTCATTATTTCACACAAGCTGTTTGGTTACAAGGTAGATGATGAGTACATTAAGTCTGGATAATTTAAGATAAACAGACAGGGTTTTCCTTTATTATTTACTCAAGATTACTGGGGAGTTGGAAAGCCTCTTTCCCTCTTGTGCACTCACACGTGCTTTTACTCTTTTTGGGCTATTTAGCTGAGAAACAATGTTTCAACAAAGAACATTTAAATTGCCCCTGCAGACTTTTCCGTGACTTTACTGTTGTATATTCTATATATATGTATATCAGAAGGACACTTTACATTTCAAAAGCAACAGTTCTCAGTTGTTTGAAGACAGCTGCTCATTTCAGGAGAGCTTCTCATTTGCAAGGGTAGCCTCAGCTCTCAGCAAGAGAGATCACTGCAGTGATCTAACCATCTCTCTCTCATTGCTGATAAGATTGCTTTTTGCCCAAATGCAGTTTGCCTAGTTTTCAGCTTGGGAAACTTCTTTAAATTCTCCAGTGACTTTGCCAGCTAGACAACACAGCATCAGAGTGTGAATCACACCATTTCAATGGGCCGATTGTGAAATAAATATGAACAGGAACAGCAGGGGGTGGCTTTTCTTTAGCAGTCACAGTTTCCTTTTCACTATATGCCCTTAAAATGCCCAGGCAGACCATTAGTGGAGGGCAAGATTGATAGAATTGCATTTGCATCTTAAATCAAGCCAAGTTCTCACTTCCCCAGCCACAACCCTCCCAAAACATCAAACAAACAAACAAAACAAAACAAGAAAAACTGCAGCCAAATAGAAAGGAGGAAAATAAATGTTAATTTGATTAGTCTTCCAATGGAAATTAGCTTAATGGTCCAAAATTAAAAGCAGAGATGTTTAAGACCTTGGCTGGTTCTACACATGAAAGATATAATGCTCCAACTAAGGTGATTCTTCACTCAAAATATTTCTCTTTGTATTTTATCCCTCGGTGCTTACCTCACTACATTATCCAGCTGTAATTTGGTCTCCATTTTGTGTTTTATTTGGGAATAACTATAAACTGAAACTTTATAGAACTGTGAGAGTAAGTAGACATTGTTCTGAGGAAGGCCCCCAAGCCAGCCTTGGCTCTGCCACGCCTTTCACCCAGGTGGTGACCCTGAACACACATCCCTGGCCTGGCACCTGCTGCTCTGGCTCACCGTGCCACTGGTTATCCCAGTGCTGGGTTAACCCAACGCTGGGCGCTCTCTGGGAAGCTGCCTGAGAACCAGCCCTGCAGGCAGGAGGGGCCTGTTCAGCACCTCATCCTTGCAAATGTTCTCAAAACTACCTGTGAGGATGACAGGACAACCTCTGGGTGTAGGCAAGACCCCCTGCAAGCTACAGTCTTATTCTCATAGCAAACTATCAACTATGTCATGTATGTATGCAACTACAGTCCATGGATCTTTGACTCACTCTTTCCTTAGTCACCCAACTTAAAACAAAACCAAGCCAGAACCACACTTGTAGGGACACAGTCATCTGGGAACACATGCAATATGTGATTCAGAAGCAGAAGGAGATCCTTTTTCTGTTTTATTTTTATAAAAAAAAATTTAAAACAGAAAAGTTGTTCAGGTTTAAATGGCAATTAAATCTGAAACACAGTCTGTTGTTAACACCAGTTTCTGACATGCTCTAGTATTTATTTTTTCTTTGTTTCAAGGCAAGCTGACAGAACAAAAAAATAATTATTAAGTTTACGGATTTTTCTTAAATAAAATTAACCTCCACTCATTTTCATCACTTCTGGATATTACATAGTAGAGCAGATCCTCAGCTATTCCTCTCTATTTTATACACTTTTATTCCTTAGAAGAGTATTTTAGCTGTACAAGGTACTTGTCATATCATTTGGTTTCAAGGCACTGACAAAGCTCTGAATCTGTGCTGCACCTCCAACAGACAGGACTCCAAAGATAATACTCTCTGTGAGAAACAAGAAATAATGTGACTGATTTACTCTTACTTTGGCTTTAGGGCTTTTGTGCTACTAAGGCCAGTGAACTGAACACAAGTTTTAATCTAAAGTGAGAATGTGGATCCACAGAAGTCTGTGATTTGTGTTGTTCATTTCAGAGATGGCATGATTTCTTCCACTGCGCTTAAGTATAAAACTCGAAAAGCCATGTACAGAAAGAAAGCAGAACTAGGAAGACATGATGTATTGTGTGGAGCTGTACCTTACCTCCTTGGCCAGCTGAGATGAGAATTTATGTTACCTTGCAGTTGTTCTAGCCTGCTGGAAGAAGTGTTGTTTGTACCTAGAAATACACAACAACATAAGCTATGACATTTGCAGTTTTCTAGGCAAGAATAAGTAGAAAGCTGTGCCTGTTAGCATGCTAAGCAGCTACTAAAAAACTCTTGTGTAGGCAGTAGTTCAGCGAAGTCTCTTTGGATTCTTGTTTGGCTTGGATTGGATTGTTATATAGAGCTGCACTTTCAGTCTCATCCATTTTTCTTTCAGTGACATAATTCTTCTGAAAGGTGCTGGAATACCAGTCCTAAAAAATAGAGTCTCTCATCCCCTTGTATATTAACCACAGTGTAGACAAAAGCTCCTTGGAGGGACAGCAGAGAGCTTAGACCTTTCATTTTTCAGTATTTTAATTCCCTGGAGGGCTTGTATCAGGGACAAATTTGGTAGATGAATACATTTATTTATATCACCTCCGGTACACTCCTTGGTGGCTGACATAATTTTTCATCACGAGGGTGATTAGGGAGGGTGGAAAGCTGACCAGCAATGATAAGACCTGGAGCTATCTACCACATTTGCATGTGAGAGAGAGAGGGAGGAGGATGGAGGACAAGGCAGAGCAGGAAAACATTAATAACTTGAAATACTGCTGCTCTAAACATGAACAAGGCTCCCTCCTCGAAACCCTGTTAGTGTGACCCTGACTGCAGTGTTAATAAAGAATGGTATTACCTTGGGATAACCCATACATGAGTGGTCTCAAGGCCCAGACAAGGCACCTGTGTGTTACTGGGACAAGGCACCTCTGCCTGTGCCCATGGCCAGACAGGGAGCCAGGCTGAAAGCACCACTGTTATTTCACTGGAGAGGTCTGCAAGTTACTCCAAGCTAAAATTGCCTTTTTCTTAGCAAGGCAGTGAAGGCTTAAGCCTCTAAATCCTGCATTACTTGAATCAATACGCCTTGCAGTCACTGAAAAGAGTATCCCTGACAAGGCTAAAACCGCATAATCTCCCGTCTCCCTGGTGTTGATGGCTGAGTTCCCACAGCGTCTGTGGGAAATACCATTATCCCCATTATGGAGACGGCAGCCAAGACAGAGACGAGCCAGGCTACGCCTGCACTGCAGTGACAGATGCTCATGTGGACTTCTCTGAGCTGTCCTGGGCTCTGCCATCACCCAGAGCCCCGTGTGCCCTCTGGGTGCAGGACGCTGCTGCCCGAGCCCCTGCTCTGCTGCAAAGGCAGTTTGGACACTGCCTGCAGAGAGGACTGGTCAGCACAGACAGTGCAAATTATTTGGTCACTGGTCTGAGGCTGTACATGGAAATGATTCCTGCTCCCCAGCTCTGCTGGGCTGTCCTGTCTCTGTCCTGGATCACAGGGCTCCCCATTTCCATATGTTTTTCTTCAGGGAAAGTGCCCAGTGCCAGGTTCGTGCTAGCAGATTTCAGAACATTCAGTTTCTTTTTCTGACTCAGATGGCTTTATCTGCTTTTATAACCATTTTATGTAAGAACAGGCTATTGGGCAGTAGCATTATTTTCCTCAATATATATGTAAATTTTTTAAAACAACAAGAACAGTGAAGAATAAAGAAGCATGCACCACTGAGTAAGGTAAAAGGACTCTTGCTTAATTATCATGGGGAAAAGGCATTGCCGCACCGGCCCAGAGACAGCTCAGAGATCCTGCCTGCCTTGACCATTTCTCACAGCTTGGACAAGCCACGCAGATCGCCAGCAGAATCTTACTGCCATCATGGAAGAGGAAAATAAGACACACTGGATTACCCCAGCTTCAAATGCAGGAACACAGTGCTGCCATATCAGGCGCTCTCTGTGCCAGGAAACTGTCAGTGTTGTGCACCAGCACACCCAGACTCAGGGCAACGTGTGAGGCTGCACAACCTCTGCACCAAATTTTAGCTGATGTTTACAGAAGGGCTCAGCAAAGTGGACTGTTGGAAAAACATGACAAACTGATAAAACCTTAGCCAAGAGGCCAGAGTTTCCAAAAATTCCTGTGCTGAGCTGGAATCTTGCAGAACAGTTTAGCCCTGCTCTGAAGCAAGAAGTGGCACCTTCACCACAACAAACAGCTTTGAGCATTGAAGGTGCTGCTTAAATATACAGGGCCTTCTCTGTGTTACTATGTTTTACTTTTTCTATGTTTCAATGTAATTCATTTCATGAGGTGTCTCATGACAGCCCCCAACTATTTTAAAATAAACCTTTTCATTAGGCAAGTGGATTTTGGTATTAAGAAATCAGCAACTTCCAAGAGCTTTTGTCAAAAGTTGGTGGACACCCTGGTAGGCTGTTCAAACATGGTAGTCATTTCTGAATGCATAGGGAGTCCTCCGACTTTTAGAAAAGTATTATTGTTTGAGTTTCCAGTAACTTGGAAGCAANTTAATACACAGTTATGTCATTACAGGCTTCGAATTTTCTTCTCAGCCCATGTGTCTGCTTTTGCTATGGAACATTGCTTATATAAGAGTAAATAAATGCACTGTGAAGAGCACTCAGAGATGTAGTGACATCATCAGCCTCAAGAGGTAATGCAAAACTGTGACAGTGTGTGTCCCGAGCCCTTGAAGCCCCCATGCTCACTGAAGAGCATGATAAAGATGTGTCTAGGCTGGAGATGTCCACAGCATGATGGTCATAACAAATACAATGGCACTGATTGACTCCTGTGCTCCCTCCTAATGCCAGCCTGAGCATTGTCCCACAGACTGGAAGGACTCTAAATAGATGCTTCTCCATAGAGGCAATCCTTAGGCGAGTTTTGACTCTAATATATTTTGATCCTTTTCCCTTTTCCCTCCTGTAGCTCTAAATTGTATTTCCATGTCCATTTTGAATATTGCCTCTAAGAGGCTATTAGCCTTTGTCAAGAACAGCTTGTGTTTCCCTGTTAAAGACCTTCTCTGCCCAAGGCAGGATATGCACCAGAATTAGTAAGTGGCTTTGCCTAAGTGACAGGATAAAAACGGTCACTGAAAAGATTCTGGAGTTTCAAGGGCTTTGGTAACTATGTATCTGCTTCACAGTTGTGCCAGTTCAGTTTTCAGTTGTAAGACTGAAAGGACTCCCAGTGCCTGGTGTCACTTGCAAGTTCTCCTGAAGTCATCACTGAGCTTCTTGGAGGAAAACAGAAATTATTTGGTCATATATGGACCATAAGTTGAATGTACTCAGAGATCAAGGATAATCTTGCTGATGAGCTACAAATAGAAACTACTGAGAAGAAAGTATTTGTCATTGGTTAACTGAATTGCACGCTGAGATAGATAGTAGTGCTGATGAGATACTGGACATTGGAAAATAATCATTTGTGTCAGAGTCAACTATGCAAATAATCTGGCCCAGGGAGAAGATGTAGGTGAGGAAATTAAACTCCAGTATTCTGTGTTTTATTCAGGAGAAAAAAATCCTACGGTTTCTGAGGGTAGCTCAGACATCCCTTAAAGGTGACTTTCCTTGACTTAGGTTATATGGGACCAAAGGGAAACCACAAGGCAGGAATATTGCAGCTGAGCAAAAACCTCACAGCAAATTATCTTAGCAATTTTTCCCCTTCACGAATACTTGTTTGGGTTTAATTTTTTTTTTTTTTTAATTTGATTAAGTGTTTTGGTGAAGTATGGATCCAGCCTTGCTTTCCTAAGTCATCCTTGGCAGCAGCTGGGTTGCTGACTTCTAGTCCTGGGGGAGCATTTATGCTGTTCAGAAAACTGCTGTTCTGGCAGAGCAAATACATTTTAGCAGCTTGCCAAACATGACTGTGATAGAAGGATACTATTTCACTCCTACCCTCAGCTATTCTTTACAGCAATGAGATGTTTATTAAGAGTCTATTTCTTTACCAGCCAGACTCACAGTCAGTAGGATCCTTTCCTTGGATGTGCACCATGTAGCTGCGTTTAGAACTATGATCCAGCTGCTTGGGGCACTCTCAAAAGGCTTCCTATCTCCCCCTGGCCTCTTAACTGACTTGTCCAGGCAACTCCTTTTCCTGAAAATAGGGCCCAGCAGTCCAAGGCCAGTCCTAAAATCCCCACAACTAGGACTCCCAACTTTTCTTTACTCTCCAAGGTTCTACCATTTTAACATTCAGGAGCACACGATGTTACTAAACCAACTGTTCTTTATGACGGCAAAGAAGTGCGTAACAAGACAGTAGTATACAGCCCTGTTCTCATATTTCCCCCAGGTGTTTTGGTGGATTTAAGTCAGAGTCCTCTGAAACATACAGAGTATGTTTTTTTCTCCAAAACTAGTTTTCTCACCTTCAGATGAATCTTCCTGGTGTACTACAATGCCAGGGGATTGCAGTACTTCATCAGATACTTTATTGTTTTGGTTAATATCTTGCTAAAATTTGAATTTAAAAAGTTGGGTGTGGCATAACTTTCAAAATAACCAATTTTTCATTCAAGGGTACCTCTGTTTTACAGGACAATTAACATACAAAACAACATATGTTCAGCTTCAGGCCTCCATCCCAGCATCTGGATTTCTCAGCTCCATCTGGCGTCTAATAAAAGAAAAAAGCCTCATAAATTCAACTCAGAAATCAAAATAATTTTTGTACATTTATGACAGCCATATAGAGATGTATTCACGTTGTTTGAGATCGTGAATACGAAATACATGGGTCTCCCCAAGCAGCCACAACAAGCACTATTGTTTTGATTGATAAATTCTGAATCACAGAATCATAGAATGGTTTGTTTTGGAAGGAACCTTACAAATCATTTTGTTCCAGTCACACTGCCTTGGACAGGGACACCTTCCACTAGACCAGATTGCTTGCTGAGAGCCCAATCCAACCCAGCCTTGAACACTTCCACAGATGGGGCATCCACAAATACCAAAGGCAACCTGTTTCAGTGCCTCATCAACCTCACAGGAAAGAATTTTTTCCTAATATGTAGTCTAAACCTACTCTTTTTCAGTTTGAAGCCATTCCCCCTTGTCCTGTCACTACATGCCCTTGTAAAAAATTCCTCTCTATCTTTCTTGTAGGCTCCCTTCAAGTACTAGAAGGCTGCAGTTAGGTCACCCTGACATCTCTTTCCCAGGCAGAACAATCCCAATTCTGTCAGCCTTT